>WOXC01007354.1:0-32689 GCA_011680675.1 Gymnobelideus leadbeateri | reverse complement strand
AAATCAAAAGGAACTTATTAAAGTTGAACTATTTACATTCCTATATGGAAAAGCAATATCTGTGACTGATGATATCTTTCTCACTATGAAAATAATGGAAGAAGGGGGTGTGGTCATATGAATACATATGTGAATGTGTGTGTATATGGTTACAGTTATATATGGATAGAGGGCATAGGTTGAATTTGTTGGGAAGGGAGAATCTCAAGCATTTCTTAATAAATGCTTATTCCCTTTTCCTCCCCCTATGATCTCTTCATCTGGAAAATAGTCCTATTTTCATAAGAAGCATATGAAAAAAACTACATAAAAGTTTATTGGAACCATAAGTGTTAGTATAAATGTAAGTTGTTTTTTATGAAAACTGTTTCATAAAAATTAGCTATAACTGAATTTTTAAAAAATCACCCTAATGTCTAATCTAAAGTACTCCCACTATAAGACCCATTTCTTCTTTGGAAGAAAGGAGAATGATCTTTCACCTATGCATACACATACACACACACACACACACACACATACACACCCCAAAGCAACATGGTGTGATTCACAAAGAACACCTTGATGCATCTAGAAATGATTGGGCTGTCCTGAACTGATTTACCATTTTCAGTGAACAAGGTTTTTTGGAGAAAGGATAATACAAGTAGGTTAGTATTGTAAAGTGGATGAATTAAAGTAATGAGCTCTTACCTTCTTTCCTATCCCAATGTAAAAAGCAGGTGTCCTTTAGGATAATAAAGATTTTAAACAATTCATGGTATTGGGGAAGGGGGAGAATTTGTAATACTATTCACAGTCTTAGTTAGGCCTGTATTTCTGGAGTTTCCTAGACAATAGATGATGAAAGAACAGTGGCACAACCAGAATGGGTTCATGTCCTGGCTAATTTTATTTCCAATGGAAATTTCCCTTAAGTACATTGCCTTGACCGATGGAAAACAGAAACTATCATTTTGATACAATCACCTCCTGCAGGTTTTCTTTGTCTTTAGGACCAAATTCTTAAAGCCCTGCCAATGAGGGACCTTGATTCTCTTTTCCCTTCTCCCCATCTCTCCTTCTGCCATCTCTTCTGCAGTATTTCAGGCATATTTAATGTTCAAATTCACTGATTACTGATTTCAAGAAAAATTCTTCTTCAAACTCTCTCTCTCTCTCTCTCTCTCTCTCTCTCTCTCTCTCTCTCTCTCTCTCCCTCTCTCCCTCTCTCTCTCCTCTCTCCCTCTCTCTCTCTCTCTCCTCTCTCTCTCTCTCTCTCTCTCTCTCCCCCTCTCTCTCCCCCTCTCTCTCTCTCTCTCTCTCTCTCTCTTCTCTCTCCCTCTCTCCCTCTCCCTCTCTCCCTCTCTCTCTCTCTCTCTCTCTCTCTCTCTCTCTCTCTCTCTCTCTCTCTCCCCCTCCTCTCTCCTCTCTCTCCCTCTCTCTCCTCTCTCTCTCTCTCTCTCTCTCTCTCTCTCTCTCCTCTCTCTCTCTCTCTCTCTCCCTCTCCCTCTCCCTCTCCCTCCTCTCTCTCTCTCTCTCTCTCTCTCTCTCTCTCTCTCTCTCTCTCTCTCTCTCTCATTTTAAATAGTAAGGGACCTTTGGGAACATCCACATAGCCCCCTCAGAAGGAAGAGGTCTGACTATACAAACCTAAGGGATAAATACATTCAATGAGCCCAGCGGCATGATGTAAATGTGCGTAGGCTCTCTGGACAGAAGCAAGGCTGATGGATGTGAGACATTCACACGCAGTTTTCATTACCGTAATGAAGACAGATGCAACAGACTGCAAAAATGTGTGCCTCACTAATACTCTGCTTGTCAGATGTGAGGATATGCTTACAAAGTGGGCCTCAGAGCAAGAGAGAGTCCAAGGCCAGGAGGAGGCCCAGCTGTGCTGGGCAGAGACCCTTAATTCTAGTTCACATAGCTAAAGGCATACTCTTTTTGATTATATATATATATATATATATATGTATGTATATGTATATGTATATTTTTTCCCTCCTTCCTCTCACTCTTAGGAGAAATGTCAGTTTTTTAACTTTGGGCAGCCCGATTAATGGCCAAATGAAAGCTGCTGCTGCTGGCACCCAACAGCCTTTACTTGTGAGATGCCCAGAAGCCAAAAGAGGATAAGAGCCAACACTAAGGACTGGCCTGCTGCATTTTGTTGTCCTGTTCTTTCTTCAAAGAGGTAGTTGGGAGGACCCCAGGGTGTGGAGTAAGAAACCACTAGATCTGCCAGTAGCCCAAATATTTAGTAGTCATGTGACTTTGGGTGAGTAACTTCATTTCCAGGGAGCCTCAGGTCCTCTCTCTCAAATGGGGGTGATGATACTTAGTCTGTAAGTCCTGCAGAGGCATTACATAGAAAATTCTTTAAAAACTTTAAGAGGATATGTAAATGCAAGTTTTCCCCCAACCTAGCTCTCTGATGCCCCTTCAGGGCTCTAATTCAGACCCTTCTTTCATTTTAATCAGTCAATAAGTATTTATTAAAGGCTTTAAGAGATGGGAATACTAAGAAAGAGCAAACATAATCCCTATCTTTGAAGAGCTTATCTGCTAATAGGGAAAGCAACTTGTACAAAAATGGAAACCTACAGGATAGTTCCAGAGTATTTAGAAAATAACCTTAGAAGGAAAGGCACTAGTTTCACTTACATTGACAAAGGTGTCAGACTCAGCCCCAGCCCCACCCCCACTGAGCAGGTCAATGCTGCCTACAAAACTCCCGAGTGTAGGACCAACCAGATTAAAATGTAATTGGGAAATGTTTAACAAAAAATGTTTGACAAAATAAAACAAAAACAAAAAAACAAAATAAATGTTTAACAATAGGCCCACAGGAATATGTTTTTCTTTGAGTTTGATACCACTACAACAGGAGGCATTATGGTACAATGGAAAACTAAAGAGCTACAGAGTTAAAAATTAAGAGGCAGCTGAGTTGTACAGTGGTTAGAACACTGGATTTAGAGTGAGTTCAAATTCAAGTTCAGATTCAAGTTCAAATCTGACCTCAGGCATGTTCCAATTGTATGACCCTGGGCAAGTCACTTAACTTGTGTCTTCCTTGGTTTCCTCACCTGTAAAATGGGGAAAATAATATCACCTACACCCCAAGATGCTATGAGAATAAAGTGAACCAATGTTTCTAAAGTACTTTGCAAACTTTAAAGCCCTACATAAATTCTAGCTATTATAAGTCCTTTGTTCAAAGCTGCCTGTGACACTTACTATATGACAAATTTGAGGAAGTCCCTTAACCTCCCTATGCCTCAGTTTCCTTATCTAAAATATGAAGGATCCATACAGATGCAAATAAATCTATAATACATTAAAAATGAGATAGTATATTATCAGGGATGAGGCCACCTTTCCGTCTTTTTTTTAGTCTATAAATAGCCTTTGCAGAAGCTTCAAGTACTTATAGTTCCCTCTGACTTAATTCCTCTTCAAGTTCTATTGGATTGTTGAAATCTTAATTGACTATCTCATAGGAATTGTTCTTGTAATGTTGGCCTCTCTCTACATTGGACTGTTTCCAGCATAAGAGCACAGATCATGTGATACTTTGGGCAGAGAGACCTTTTCTAATTTCTGCAGCTACATGGCTTCTTTGCAAAGCTACTGGCTGGGGTTCCTCTCTCCAATTTATGGGGGGAGGAAAGCTATGAGATCTTCCACGCCCCATAGGATTCTTGTGAGGAGAAAACTTGGCAGATGTTGGTTCATTGAGCACATGTAAGTTCTTCCTGGTAGATGTAGAGTCGAAAATTGTCCATCTTCAAGAAAAACTACTGAGGCAGAGCTCTAAGCTAATAGCACTTTATTAAAGGGTTCATGGCCCCTTCTAATGAAGCAGACCACAGATCTTCCTCAGAATTTTAGATGTCCCCTTCTGCCAGGGACTTAATTTAACAGTGCTTGATTCCCAGATGATATAGATGAAGCAAACTAAAACTACAGAATCTCATTGGTTGGTAGACCTTGCCCTTGACCCACAAGGAGGGTCTACACAAACTATAGATTCCCATTGGTTGACAAAGGAGTTAATGAACAGACCTTGACATCTATCTTGACCTTTCAGGAGGTCCTACCAAGCCTATAAGTAGATGCACGGACCAGGCTGATAAGCAGATGACAAAACATCTATGAGGTGGGTACATTATTTAGATATAAAGACTGATACTACAAGCAAACTATGGGAGCAAGGAATAGTTTAACTGTCCGATCAATAGAGAAAGGAAGAATTTATGATCAGACAAGAGCTAGAGAACATTATGAAATGGAAAATGGATGATTTTGATTATATTAAATTGAAGTTTTTGCACAAAGTCAATGCAACCAAGATTAGAAGGGAAACAGAAAGGGATACAATTTTTACAGCCAGTATCTCTGGCAAAGGACTCATTCCTAAAATATATAGAAAACAGAGTCAAAATTATAAAAATACACACAATTCCTCAATTGATAATGGTCAAAGGATGTGAACAGTTTTCAGAGGAAGAAATTAAAACTATCTAGAGTCACATGAGAAAATGCTTTAAATCACTATTGATTAGAGAAATGCAAATCAAAACAGCTCTGAGGTGTCACATTATACCTATCAGATTAGCTAACATGACAAAACAAGAAAATGATAAATGTTGGAGAAGATGTAGGAAAATTGGAACACTAATGCATTATTGGTGGAGTTGTGAACTGATCCAAACATTCTGGAGAGCAATTTGGAACTATGCCCAAAGGCTATAAAACTGTGCATACCCTTTGACACTTCTAGATATATATCCCAAAAAGATCCTACAAATGAGAAAAAGGATCCATATGTACACAAATATTTGTGATGGCCAAAAATTGGAAATTGAGGGGAATGACTGAACAAGTTGGGGTATATGAATTGTATGGAATACTATTGTGCTATAAGAAATGATGAGCCGGCAGACTTCAGAAAAACCTGGAAAGACTCATATGAACTGATGCTGAGTGAAATGAACAGAAAGAGAACATTGTATACAGTAACAGTCACATTGTATGATGACTGACTCTGATAGACTTAGCTCTTCCCAGTAACGTAAGGATCTAAGACAACTCTAAAAGATGGAAAATGGAAAATTCTATCCACATACACAGAAAGAACTTTGGAGTCTCAATGCAGATTGGAGCATACTCTTTGCTCTCCTGTTCCTTTGTTGTTTTGTTTTGTTTCTTCTTTCCCATGGTTCCTCCCATTAGTTCTAATTCTTCTTTATATTATGATTAATGTGAAAATGTTAAATATGAATATATAAGTAGAGACTATATCAGACTGCACACCATCTTGGGGAGGGGAGAGGAGAGGAAGGGGAGAAAATTTAAAACTCAGAATCTTACATAAGTGAATGCTGAAAACTAAAAATAAATTAATTAAAAAATAAACAAATAAAGACATTTATGTGGGCTTTATGAGCTGGTAAAAAGGCAGGCCACAGGCTGGCAAATATGGTCATTTATTGGTCAAATACTCATGGCCATCTCCCTATAATGGGCAATAGAAGGATGATGAAAGACAGAAGGGCAAAAAAATCAACTGGGGTACTTTCCCTGTCATTAAGTCACCTCTGCCACTCTGGGATTGGTCACCATAACAAGGAAAAACAAGGGCTGAGGTCCTCTAGTTAGATTCCTATGATTAAGTGAACTTAATCTGCAGTTCACAACTCTGAAGCCGAATATCAGAACTTATATTCACTACCCCTATGGAATCATATAATACTGATTAATAGTGACTAGAATAAAATACAGACCCAATTAATTAACTATCACATGAGGGAGTTTACCCCCATGCTCTTCCCAGAACCTGAGAAAACTGAGTTTCATTGTGAAACCCTGGGTCTGTCATATTAAAGGTAGAAAGTAAGCCTATTACAATGTTATTAGGAAGTGGTAATTAGTAAGGGAGACTTGTGATGAACCTTGGCTCACAGGTACATGCCTGTTTGAAACTATGTGTAACCTTCTTTCTTACTAGTAAACAAAGGGAAGAAATCAACTGTGAATTGAAATTGAGTTATCCAAGCCAGGGGAATTTATTCCTATTCCTTCATTTTTTTAGGTCTGTCCCTGTCCCCTAAACTTGAAAATCGCCTTCTTTTTTACAGTAAATCTAACAGACAGGATTGTATAGCCCATGAGGTGTCTTGGAGCCAGAAAGACCTGAGGTCAAATCCTGCCTCAGATTATTTGGTTGGTTGTTGTCCTTCATTCTCAAAGAGGATCAAAATGACATCATCAAGTCGGGGTCAAGGTATAGTGTGTCTGACTGTGGCTGCTCAGCCCAATATGAGCTTGGGAGGCTCTACTACAGGTTGAGCACAATAATCCATATGAACATTTGGGGTGGAGATGTCTCTAACTTTGTGCATCTCATTTCTTTTGAGCTACTGCAATTCTGCTTCACTTACAGAGCACAGTGTCTTCTTTGATATGGACACACCGTGCTGGGTGGTCCTGTGCCAGTGTCTCCCATGTCATCCAACTGATTCCAAAATTCTCCAGAGAGACATTAAGAGTGTCTTTGCAGGGGGCTGAGCCAAGATGGCGGAGTAGAAACAGCTCATCCAAGCCACTCTGCCCCCAGATTCCCCCCAAACTATGTAAAAGGGGACTCTGAACAACTCCTGGAGCCCCAGCACCCACAGAACAACACAGAGAAGCTAACCTCCCACTGAGGACAGCCCAGCAGCCCTGCAGGAAGGACCAGCGCAGCACTCTGGGAGCTGGCAGCGCGCAGAGCGCAGGGAGCCGAACTGAGCGGAACCCAGGTCCCTGTGAGCCGAGGTTTTAGCCCCAGGGCAGTAGGGCCAGCAGCCTGCTGGAGAGACCCCAGAACACCAGCAGCTGTGGCGACTCCAGAATTATCAACATAGACATGCCTAAGACGAAGTAACAGATTAGTGCCCTATGGACTTTGGGACCAGCATTTGGGAAATGCATCAGCTTCCTCCCCCAGGTGCTAGAAGCAGCTGAGGAGACACGCCATTTTGTAGTTTTCAGAGGCAGCTCCAGCTCCTGGCCTGCTAACTGTAGGGAGATCCAGCAATCAGTCTTGGGGGGTAATCGCTCTTGCTTTAACCTCCCTGGATCTGGATTGTGATATGGGGGAGAGGTCGTGGGTGGGTTTCCAGCTTGCCAGAAACAGAAGTTGCCCCCCACACGTTCGGGACGAAAATTCCTCTATCTCGCCTTAAAGCCATAGTGTGGCAACAAGCCCAAAAGTCAAGTAATTAAGTGGCAACATGCCAAGGCAAAGGAAACAGAAAAATGCAACCCTAGACTCCTATTTTGGGGGCATAGAGCGGGAAAAGGACTGTGAGGTCAGAAGTCCTGCTCCAAAAGCCCCAGGGGAAAACATGAGCGGGTTGCAGGCCATAGAGGACCTTAAGAAGGACTTTAAAAATCAAATAAGAGAAGTGGAGGAAAAATTAGAAAGAGAAATGAGAAGGATGCAGGAAAAGTATGAAATGAAGGTCAACAGCCTGATTGAGGAAAACAATACCTTAAAAATAGACTAACTCAAATGGCAAAGGAGGGTCAAAAGAGCAATGAGGAGAAGAATGCCTTAAAAAGTCGAATTTGCCAGATGGAAAAAGAATCTCAAAAGTTCACTGAGGAGATTCATTCCTTCAGAGTTAGACTGGAGCAAACGGAAGCTAATGACTTTATGAGGAATCAAGATGGTGTTAAGCAGATCCAAACAAATGAAAGATTAGAAGGCAATGTAAAATATCTCATGGGAAAAACCACTGACCTGGAAAATAGATCCAGGAGAGACAATTTAAAAATTATTGGACTACCTGAAAGCCATGATCAAAGAAAGAACCTAGAAATCACCCTTCAAGAAATTCTCAAGGAAAACTGCCCTGATGTTTTAGATCCAGAGGGCAAAATAGAGGTTGAAAGAATCCACAGATCACCTCCTGAAAAAGATCCCAAAAAGAAAACTCCCAGAATATTATAGCCAGGTTCCAGAATCCCCAGATCAAGGAGAAAATACTACAAGCGGCCAGGAAGAAACAAATTCAATATTGTGGAAACACAATCAGAATAGCCCAGGACCTGGCAGCTTCTACACTGAGGGATCGAAGGGCATGGAATATGATATTCCAGAGGGCAAAAGAACTGGGAATGAACCCAAGGGTCACCTACCCAGCAAAACTGAGTATTTTGTTTCAGGGGAAAATATGGTCATTCAGTGGAATAGAGGACTTTCAAGCATTCTTGAGGAAAAAACCAGAGTTGAATAGAAAATTTGACATCCAGACACAAGAAGGAAGAGATGCCTGAGAAGGTAATCAGGGAAAAGAAATCAAAAGGAACTTATCAAAGTTGAACTATTTACATTCCTATATGGAAAAGCAATAACTGGGACTGATGATATCTTTCTCACTATGAAAATAATGGAAGAAGGGTGTGTGGTCATATGAATACATATGTGAATGTGTGTGTATATGGTTACAGTTATGTATGGATAGAGGGCATAGGTTGAATTTGTTGGGAAGGGAGAATACTCAAGGGATGAAATTATGAGCTGAGAGAGGAAAGTGGCAAGAGGAGATGGGGAGAGACAGGGTAGGGTAAACTATCTCATGTAGAAGAAGCAAGGGGAAGTGGTTGCAAGGGAGGGGGAGAATAAGGAAGGCCAAAAAGGCAAAACCACATTCACATTGAATTTGGTTCAGGGAGAAAATGACATACATAATAAATGGGATATCTCAACCTGCAGCAGAATAGGGGGAAGGGGGATGAGAGGAGGGATGATGGATGGGAGGGCATCCTTGGGGGAGGGGAGGTTGGAAGTACCCACTATAGAAGAGGGACAAGATCATGTAGGGAATGGACCAGGTGGGGGTGGGATGAGTGGGAGGGAATTATAAGCAGCCTTGTACAATATATCTACTATGATAATGTTTTGCATAGCCAGACATGTACAACATATACTGAATTACTTATCTCCCAAGAGGGAATGGGTGACAAGGGAGGAAGGAAATGGATCTGAAATTTGAGGTCTTAACATTAAATGTTTCAAATATATATAAATACTATTATTAATACTCTTTTACTTGTAACTGGGAGATAAGATGTGCAGGCTTTGGGACACAAAGATTCACCTTCCTCTAATGGAAAAGTTGAAGGGGGTATGGGAGAAGGTATGGGAGAGAGCAGATAGGAGGAAGCAATATCTTGTGGGACTGCTATCCTGGGAGGTTGGGTAGGGGAATAACGGGGGGAAAACGATTGTAACTCAAAATCTGGCGGAAATGAATGGTGTAAAACAGAAGTGAATAAAGCATTTGTTTAAAAAAATTAAAAAAAATATAAAATCAAGAGTGTCTTTGCATCACTTCTTCTGACCTCCATGTGAGCACTTGATTTGTGTGAGTTCTCTATAAAACAGCCTTTCAGGCAAACATAAGTTTGTCATTCAAACAACATGGCCAGCCCATCAGAGTTGCACTCCCTGTAGTAGAGTTTGAATGCCTGGCAGTTTAACTCAAGAAAGGGCCTCAGTATCTGGTACTTTATTTTGTCAGATGCTCTTCAGAATCTTCCTAAGACAATTCACATGGAAATGATTCAGTTTTCTGGCATGTCACTGGTAGACTGTCCAGGTTTCACAAAGATACAATAATGAGGTCTGTACAATGGCTCCGTGGACCTTCAGTTTGGTGGATAGTCTCATAACTCTTCTGTATCAACATTTCTATCAGAGCCTCCAAAACATTGAGCTAGTTCTGGCAATGTATGCATTAACCTCATCATCTATGTGTACATCCCTGGGAAGTACACTGTCAAGGTAAGTAAACTTATCCACAGCATTCAGTATTTCTCCATTTGCCATAACCAATGGCTCCATGTATGGCTGGTGGAGAACCTCTGTTCTCTTGGTGTCAATTGTCAGGCCAAAGTTACCGCAAGGGGTAGAGAAGTGATCGATCCATACCCCATTGCATCTTAGCCTCAGAGGCTGCATTTAGAAAGGTGTGTGACCCTGAACATGGCACTTAATTTATCTCAGTTTCCTTTAAAATAGGGGTAATGATAGTACCTACCTCAGAATGTTGTGAGGATCAAATAATATATGAAAAGTGTCTTGCAACCCTTGAAACTCTATATAAATACTATAAGTCATGTGATGATAATATATTAAGGAGGAAGATGAGGAAGGAAGGAAGGAAGGAAGGAAGGAAGGAAGGAAGGAAGGAAGGAAGGAAGGAAGGAAGGAAGGAGGAAGGAAAGGAAGGAAGGAAGGAGAAAGGAAGGGAGGGAGGGAGGAAGGAAGGAAAGAAGGAGGGAGGGAGGGAGGCAAGCAAAGGAGAAGAAAGGACTCCTCTATGCAGAAACAAACATTAAACATTCCAGCCTGACACAATGAAGAATGCTTACCAGTGGGGACAGTAAGTAAGCTGATAGTCCCAAAGTTTAAAACAATTTATCCATTTTAACTAAGGAAACCATTGCCTGGACAAAGAAAATACCTCCCGGGCTTCCAAATGTGGATAGGTTTAACCCTGAGACACTAAAGCTCACAATCCCTACATCTAGCTTGGAAGTCAATAGCACATCACTAGAATTCAAGAGACCTGTTAGTGTCACTAAATTTCTGGGCAATCTTGAGCAAGCATACTAATTCTGTGGACTTCAGTTTCCTTAAGCCTTAAAATGAGTGTTAGACTAGTTATACTCCAAGAACTCTCTAAAGTTCCAGGGTTTCACAGTCATGCTGAGAAGTGCAGGAGAGTCACCTTCTAGTACATGTCTGGACTTGCTTTTACTGACTTTGTCAAGACAGAAGAGAATCTTGTTTGACCAGACACATGCAAGATCTACTTACTGAGGCTGGGCTGGTCCATGTAGGAAAGAAGGAAGTAGAGATAAGCACATTACATTACCTAATGCAAGCAATAAAGTATTGCTTGTCAAACCATTGGCTTACTCTTCTCTAAAGCTATTTCTGGAAAACTACCACTACATTAATCTCCCTTTAATACTCCCCTGGATGCAGTGTTGAAGAAAGAGAGGCTACTTTCAGGACTGCAACAACAGTTATTCACTCAACAAGACTGCACTGAAGAGCCTATAGTGTGGAGAGCACAACACATTGACTTGTAAAGAGGTAAGCCACACATAACCTCTGTGCCTCAATTTCCTCATATATAAAATGAGATAGGACTTGATAGTCTCAAAAGTCCCTGCCAGCTTTAGAACTCTGATCCTATGATATCATATAATTATTGTGACATCCTGTTCACAGAGACATTAGTATTCTCACTTTACAGCAGTGTGATATACTAGAAAGAACCCTGGATTACAAAGCAGGAGACCAGGGCTCAAGTTCTGTCTCTGGAATTCACTTTGTATGAGTATAAGCAGATCATTAATGTCTCTGAGCCAGTTTCTTCACCTACAGAAATGGAGGCTTTCATAACTATAACTATATTGTAACTCAGGGTTATCGTAAGGAAGCTATTTTGTGAATTCTTAAGAAAGTAGGAGAGGAAGGAAGGAAGGAAGGAAGGAAGGAAGGAAGGAAGGAAGGAAGGAAGGAAGGAAGGGAAGGAGGGAGGAAGGAGGAAGGGAATAAAGAAGGGATAGAAGGAGGGATGGAGGGAGGGAGGACAGACTTATTAAATGTCTACTGTTTTGGGGTGCCTAGTGAATAGAGCACCAGCCCTGGAGTCAGGAGGACCTGAGTTCAAATCCGGCCTCAGACACTTAACCCTTACCAGCTGTGTGACCTTGGGCAAGTCATTTACCCCCAATTGCCCCTACACAAAGAAAAAACTGTCTGTTGTGTGAGAGGTACTGTACTAAGTGTTTTATAAATAGAATTTCACTTGATCCTGGGAACAATCCTGAAGTGGGGTATGTGCCTTGGTTATCTCCATTTTACAACTGAGGAAATAGAGGCAGAGGGTGACTTTCCCAGAGTCAACTATTAAGTGTCTGAGGTTATATTTGAACTCGGGTCTTTATGACTCCAGGCCCAGTGCTCTATGTACTGTGCTACCTAGTTACCTGTATGAATGTGAATTACCGCACATAAAGTAACCGAGGCTTTGAGAGGCTCAGTGGTTTTGCCCCAAGCCACTTAATAGCAGGGCAGGACCAGTGCCAAGGTCTCTTGACTCCAGGGCTCTCTCTCATTCCAATGCACCATGTTACCTCTCTCTCCACCGTTAATTTGGATGCTAAACAATAAAACTGCCTGGCCCTATTTGGCAACAGCCCCAACTCATTTTCAGAAACTCCATAAATGTCTTCCTTCTTGTTATTTGTATTGTTATTGTTTTAGTTATGGTTGTTAATAGTATCATCATCATTCAATCAGGAGACTTTATGGGACTTGCATCTGGATGGAAGTTGTTCTGGCTGAGGCTGTAGTTGCATTCCACATGTGGAATATGTTAGTGACTACCATTGTGCACCAAGAGGAAATGCCAGAACTCAAGGAGAAGAAGAGAAACATATGCAAACCTTGGCTTCTAGAAGATGATAGGAATCTGCCATGAATCCACCAACCATGACTCAGTTTCTATAAGGTGGCCCCTTTAGAACTACCTAAGATGGCTAAACTAAACAGGGATGGCTCATGTTATTTCTTATAATAACTGATTCAGTGGATTATACCACTATATACCCTGAGAGGAGATGTTGGACAAACTCATAGCAACTCAGAGACTGTTTTGTGTCTGGTCCTATGACTTTTACTGCGTAAATAAAGCTATTCTGTCTTGAGGCCTTGTGAGACTAAAGGCTTATAAGAGGATCTTATGGATGGTATTGGGGGAGTAACAGATGATCAGATTCAAAAATTGTACTTAGGGTCAATGAACAAAAAAAGTGAGAGATCCCCAAAATATATCTGGGGTCTTTTTTATCAGAAGGAAAACTTTGAAGACTATAGAATTATTGTCTCCATTTCATAGCCATGATGGTTGAGAAAGATAGTGATTTGCCCAGGGTCACATAGGTAATAAAAATTGAAGCAAGGATTTAAATCTAGGTTTCCAGATGTCATAGAAGTGTGTTTTCTATTTTTCCATGATGTCTTGCCAACGGCAATTAAGCTGATAGTGATAGTGTGTTTCTTTTACCAGCAGAAGCCATAGAAATAATCCAGGACTCTGGTAAGAATTCACTGACAGAGATTCTCATTATCTGTCAATCTTTTACCCTCTACCTTCAGAAAAGCTAAGAGAACTAAAATGGTTATATACAGAATGTAAAGGTAAATTAAAACAGAACTAAAAGTCAATCGAGACCAACTATAACAGAAAATAACAAAGTCATACTATCAAAGTACATATCCTTCCTTTTTGGTAACAATTGGTAAACAACAAAAGTAGAAAGTGATTTTTGCTCAACTGTTTTCAGGTAATATTCCTAGAAAAGGGTGGGGGTGAAATTTAGAGGAAATGTCTTTTTTTTAACCAAAATAAAATATATCAACAATTTTTAAAACTGAAGAGTGGGAAGACAAAAGAAATATACTGAAGTTATTTCTTAAGTACTATATGCCCCCTTCTGTGCTAGACATTGGGGTATATAGATAAAACCAAAGTATAAGACACAATCTCTACCCTTAAGGAGTTTAGAGCCTAGTTTTGGAATTAGGATTCACAGATATGCAAATTACTATTCAAGGTCCTATGGGAGCTCTCAAAAAAAAGTATAATAATACCGAGTTGGAAATCTCATCAGTTTATCCAGCATGGGTGCCTACACTACAATAAAGGCAAATATATGTAAACTTTGCCTCCAGTCCCTAAGAAACGTTGACTTGGAAGCATTTTTCTATTAACCTTACCTTCCTTTTGGTCTTTTGTGAATCTGGCATCTGGCAGAGTGCCACCTGTAAAATTAGAATGACTAGGCCACTTTATCTTTAATCATCAGAAGTCACAGTTATTCTTGACTGCCAGGAAGGAGCAGAAGCAGTATACATCTTCCTGTTTAAGGGTTTAGGGCAAGAAGGCTTATTGCCAAAACTCCTACATATTCCTGGAAACAATCTTCCTGTCTTTCCCTCTTTGCCAGGAAGGAGGACTTTAGCAGAACCATTTAAAAAGAATCATTCTATGAAGCATTTATTAAATGCTTATAGTATACCAAATCCAATGCATCATGAGGTAGATTTGGTTGAAGAATAATGGAGATGGATATGTTTAAACATGATTGAGCTTTCCTACAATTATGAATGCATTCAGTTTTCAATTGTGTGTGCTAATGAACAAATGCAGTAGTATAAGTATTCCAAAATAATAGAAAAAAATTAAAGGTCCTTGGCTTTCAAATGTCTTTGATTTTTAATGGAATGTCTATACCTTCTTTGCTATGTTTGACCCCTGCTTGAACATTCACTTCTTTGGCATTCTGAAATGTTCTACCTTACAGCTATTTTCTAAATAACTGAAGTAATTCATATCCAATGTATTGACTGGCCTTTTGAATTTACTTCCATAACATCTCTTGCATATGCTCCCTTCTCTCTTCTGCATGCCCTCAACACCAAAAGCCTTTGACTATTGCAATAGCTTGCTCATTGGTCTCCCCAGTCCAAGTACGCCCCAACTCCAGTCCATCTTCCACTCAGCTAGTTATCAAAGTGATCTTCCTAAAGCATGGGTCTGGCCATGTTACCCTCATATTCAGTAAATTCCTGTGGTTCGCCTCCAGAATAAAAAATGAAATCCTCTGTTTAGCATTCAAAGCCTTTCATTACCTGATAACTCCACATCTGTTTCTAGTCTTCTTATACCATACACCCCACACATAAGCATACTTTTCAATCTAGTGATACTGACCTCTTTGCTGTTCTTCGAACCAGACATTCTACCTCCCAACTCTGGCCACTCTCTCTGGCTTTCTCCTATGCCTTAAATTCTCATCTTCCTTATTTCTACCTCCTGAGTTATTTCAAGTACAAGCAAAAATCCCACTTTTTATAGAAATCTTTTCTCTATCTCTAGGGCTCTTTCTTTGTTGATTATTTCTGATTTGTCTTATGTATACTTTATTTATACATAGTTATTTTCATGTTGTTTCCCTGATTTGATGCTGAGTTCTTTGAGAGAAAGGACTGTCTTTTGCCTTTCTTTGTATCCACAGTGCTTACATAGTGCCTGGCATATAACAGGACTTAATAAATGTTTATTGTCTGACTGAAGTTCACTCATTTAAGTGACTAGGGATTAAGTTAATAATTTTAAATGAATAATTTTCTTAGTGGCTTATTTTTCTGTCTTTTGTATAGAATAGATAAATTAAATGGATTTGTGGTACTTGGTGCTTGCAATATATTTTCTGTTACTCTTGTGCTTTTAATGTTCAAATATAGAATTTTCTATCTGTACAACTCATAGTGTGATGGCCTAGGCCTATGATCAGGAATTTACTCAAACATTACCTTAATAATGATATCCCATAACTATTGCCTAATAGCAATAGTCTGAAAGAACAGCAAGAACCATACAAAAAAATAGGAAAATGTAGATGTTGGAAAGAAGGAATCATTTTCTCCAGAGGAACCAAGAGGACTGAACTCTAAGGTACTCTATTGGTGCCATTCACCTGGCAGTTGCTAGACTATCTTATACCTGTCCTTCAATCCCAACTGATCCAAAGCTGTCTTGTCAAAGCAGATAGTTATCCTAGAATCTAGGGATAACTTTAAATGAATCTGTGATCAGGACCATCTGAGAGATTATCTCATTAAGTATATATTATACAATACCATAAGTCTTTAAGTACTACACAAGGGTTTCAATACCAGTGAAAGATCAATGACATTTCAATGAAAAATGAAGACAGCATTACAGATTGGAGAGGGTACTGAATCTTAGGAAAACCCAGATTTGAGTCCTGCCCTAAATACTTACTAGTTCTGTGATCCTGAGAAAGTTATTTAACCTCTATGATCATTAGTTTTCTCATATGTAAAATGAAGGAGTTGGAGCTGATGATCTCTAATACCCATTCCAGCTCTAAAACTATGCTTAGTATCATTACTTCATTGTCATAGTTCAAGCTTGTCATAACTATATCTAAAATGAGAATGAATAAACAATGAATGAAAGCCAATGGAATTCTCTTAGGAGGAAAATGCATGAGCTTCAGTGCAAAGACTTTGAGGCATCTGTTAGCCCATTCAAACAGTTTTTGCTTCTTTCCACTTTCATAATCAAGGAACATTTCCAGATAAGGGGAAGTATTACGTTATTTAAATAAGTCCCTACTTTCTGAAAACTCATCAGCCATTAGGGATATTATCCAGAAGGGTGGTGGAAACAAAAAAAAAACTAGTCTAAAACAACTTTATTGAGGAGAATCCACAAGTAAAATTTATATTATGTTGTGTTAGTTTACATTATGTAACATTAATTACTTATCTTATATTGTTAGAGGTAGAAGGGTCATTACAGATTATCTAGTCCACTTTCATTTGTCATATGAGGAAATTAAGAATCAAAACTGAAAGTGATTTGCATAAGATTATATAGCAAATAAGTGGTAAGGTCAAATCTAGAACCCAGGTCTCCTTACTTCTAGTTCAGTGTCCTTTACACTATACCATCTTAGTGCCCCATAGGAATAATTGAGATCTGACCATAATAGTATATTACTAAAAGTCTTCTGTAAGGTTTCATCTCTAAAGAAGGAACTCTAAATATTTTAAATTAAGAATTATTTGTTTACAAAAAAAAGGAATTATTTGTTTAAAGATAACTTCTGCCCAGGGGATATCACAGAGTGTTCACATTAAGGACAGTGTTACAGGAAAATCTTATCATCCATCCTTTTAGATGTATAAACCCATTGATACATAAAAATAATATGACCCACCTTATGGGGAAACATGTATATAAATATATATATATATATATATATATATATATATTTCCCCTAGAACATATAGTCTAGGGACTTAGGGAAAAATAACTAATGGTATGGAGCCACAGGACTTTAGGTCTAGGGAACTGAGGAATCAAATCTGCATAAGGTTATGGCATATCATTTTTCACTCTAAATGTAAGCATTATCACTTATTACTATGTCAGAATGCAGGCACACAAGCGAGTAATAACTGCAGGTTTCTGAGCCACTGAACAGCTATGGTAATGATGCCTTGTATTTACATATTCTCTCTCTCTCTCTCTCTCTCTCTCTCTCTCTCTCCCTCCCTCCCTCCCTCTTTCCCTCCATCTCTCTCAGTTACTCACTCGCTCTGTGTGTATCTATCTGTCCATCTCTCCCCCCAGCTTTTTATCAGTTTTTAAAACCACAAATAAAAATTCACTTAAATCATTCCATATAATTGGAGAGGAGAGATGCCCCTTTCTTCTGTGTTGGCAATAGCCTCCCACTCCCAGTGAAGTAAATGTTGTACATCATAGCAGAGAAACTGTTGTGAGTACACCACAACATCACTAACTTCCAAACTGGTAAGCTCTCCCTCCTCTAAACTAATGGTATTTTTTTACCTCTGGAATCCACTTAACAACTAATATTATGTACCATATTCCAAAACCTTGTATTCTTCTCTTGGCACAATGTAATTTAACTTTCCATTTTGAATCATAAAATCTTGATATTGAAAGAGGTTTTAGGATCATTTCATCCCACTTTCTCATTTTACAAAGAAGAAAATTGTGGCCAAAAGAGAAAAGGTGGCATGCTAAAGATGGATCAGTAATGTATTTGTGTTGTATCTCCCAACTATACTGCAAGCTCTTTAAATTCAGGGACTGTATTTAATTAACGTTTATACCCTCCCCCAATCTCTAGCAGAATAGTTCTCATGTTTGTTGATTGTTTGATGATTCTTGATATTTTGAAATGTAAAAAATATTAGAGAAAGACAAAGGGCCTGGGCTAAGGTTCTAGATAATAACTATGTGACTTTTGGTGGACAGCTTAGGCTCTCATGCTTTTCTCCTCTATAAAATGAGGAGTTTGAATTAAATGGCTTCTGAGGTGCTTCCCTTAATGAGAGGCAGCCTGGTATAGTGGATAAAGAGTTATGTTCATTATAGAAAGATCTAGGTTCTGCCTTTAACATACCTTGGCTGTGTGATACCAGGTAACAAGTTCTCAGACCTCTTGGTAACTTCCTAGTAGTATAAGTTGCAGAGAAAATACCAATCTCTATTGGTAAAAAACATTCTTACTAGGCTCTCTATATATCAATAAAATTGCAGATCCAATTCAAAAAATGGAGGAGGAAGCATAGCTTGCATTTTTTAATATTCAAAAAGTTTTTTAGATCATGTTGCTTCTTACCAATACAACTTGTCAATGTACTCTAGGAAGGGCTGTTTACAATGTGCCAACCTCACCCTAACTTCTTTTTTTCCGCTTTTTGGAGGGCATTTGGGGTTAAGTAACTTGCCCAAGGTCACACAGCTAGGTTTTTGTTTGTGTGCGTTAAGTTTCTGAGGTCGGAACCGAACTCAGGTCCTTCTGACTCCAGGGCCAACGCTCTATTCACTGTGCCACCTAGCCGCCCTATCACCCTAACTTCTGATGCCTTAAGTCCAATGTCTGAGGGGATAATTCTATTTTTTTTTGCTTTTTGGAGGGCAATTAAGTAACTTACCCGAGGTCACATGGCTAGTTGTGTGTGTATGTGTTAAGTATCTGAGGCCGGATCGGAACTCAGGTCCTCCTGACTTAGGGGCCAGCACTCTACTCACTGTGCCACTTAGCCACCCCAATGAGTGGATAATTCTTTCAGTCATTAGGACAGTTAGTAGAAATTCTACATATAGCTGATTAGGAAATTGTGGAGAGATGCTCTAGTTTTCCATACATTCACTTGTTAGCACTGTTTCAAAGACAGAAACTTCAGCACCTTGGCCAGCAGATATTGCAAGAGAAGAATACAATCATTGATTTAGGCACTGTTACAGCAGACAGAAACAAAGTCTTACTGCAGGTATTTAAGGTGGAACTTCTAAAGAGTCTGGTAGTTTTAATCATCCTAACCCCATTGTATACCATTGGGAAATCTGTAATATTCACTGGTTGTGAGGAATACCCAAGTGAGTCTCTTAAGGTTTGGAAAAAGTAAAACAATCATTTGAGCATATTTTTATGACTTTTCCAGTGTGTTAACCCTTAAGAAAGCAGAGGGGAGAGTAAAAACAGACATTTTCCTGGGCATTTCATATTATTCAGCAACACTAATTACTATCCCAACATAGTGAGGTGGTAAATGTGTAATGACAGGACTTTCAAAGATTGCTTTGGCTACATTTCTGATACAGCACTTGTCCTGAGACTACCCACTTGATCCAACTCAATTCAACTCAAATGTTTATTAAGCACCTACTCTATACAAGCACTATGGCAGCAACAGAGTTCCTGCCCTGTAGGAACTAATATTCTGCTGCCTACCACTCCCCCAATCATTTTAGAAGAACAGAGCAGTTCTTCACCTTTTTGTGACATAGAGCTCCTTGGAAGTCTTATGATTCCTCTAGACCCCTTCTCAAAAACAATGTGGTTTTTAAAATTCATAACTAAAGGGAATATTCAGTCTCAGTTAGCGGTTTGTGAAAATAAAGACATTATTTTCTCTTCAAAGTTCACAGACCTCCTAAAATCAATCTGCTTCATGGGCTTACAGAGCAAGTTGGGAAATTCTGACCCCCAAAGTAATCTAAAACTGATTCATGTCATAATGGCTGCCCCTCCAATACTACAAGTTTCAGCAGCTGTGCTTCAAGTTTTGAAAATACTCATGCAATCATGACTGACATTTATATAGTATTTTAAAGTTTTCACTTTACAAACATTATATCTCAGTTGACAAAACAACAAAAGTAGGCACTATCTCTACTATTATCCTCATTTTATAGATGAGAAAACAGAGTCTTGAAAAGATTTTTTCATGGTACCACAGTTAATAAATTCTAAAGTTGGGATTTGAGGATTTTCAATGCCTTACCCATTATGCTGCCTCTAGCATGACAAGCCATCCTTAAAGAAACTTCCTTGCTTACTGTGACCTAAATCTTAAAATCACAATGATAATTTTTCTTTTAAATTATATAGTCATTTCTGATTAAGTTTCCTAGACCACTCCCACATTATGATCCAGTGAGTCTTCCTTTATAATAAAAACAGTTGAGTAAAAGCACCCTATATGATGATATCTGATTGTAGCATACTGACATACTCTATGCCCACAGCCCCTCCAAACAGAAGATGTATTTCATTTTCTTTTCACTGAGGTCAAGGTTGTGTAGCCTATATTTTATTTTTTAAAAACAGCTTTATAGTTATGCAAAATATCAGGTTAAAGTAGTAATTGTATTTAGGAAATTAGGAGGGATTGTCTGAGAACACCAATTCATTTGATTAAGGAAGTAAACCTCTTGCTGAAAAGTAAACAACAATTTAAGGAAAGAATTTTGGCCATTTATATATACCTTCATCATAAGGAATGCAACTGCAACTATGCTAAGACTGTGACCAACAATCATCAACTATGATCAGCTCCAAAGCAGAATCATAGAATATCAGAATTAGAAAAATTCAACAAAAGAGAATGAGTTGGGAGTGGTCTTACATGTAGCAGGAGACCCAGGAAAGGGCAGGGTAACCTATCAAAGGTCAAAAGAGAAGAGACTGACAAGAAAGATGGAAGGCAACAGTGTCAAAAGCTGTAGAAAGGGATAAGAACTGAGGAAAGGCCATAAGATTTTGTTATTACAATATCTTTAGGGGGAAATTAGAAAATTATTGGCAACCCTGGACAAAGCAATTTCAATAAAGTGGGTAGCTCAGTAGAGAGATCTCTAGGCTTCAGATATTTACTAGCTGTGTGACCCCGGGTAAGTTAATTTATCTCTGCCTAATTTCTTCATCTTTAAAATGAGGGTAATAATAAGGATCAAATGAGATGATAATTACAAAACATTTAGCACAGTGACTGGCACATAGTAAGCACCATATCAGTATTAGTATTACTACTATGATTATCATAGGAAGCCATATTTCAAGGCATTAAGAAGTGAATGGGAGGTGAGGAAATGGAGACAATGAGTATAAATTACTCTTTCTAGAAGTCTGTCTGGGAAGAGACATTATTTTTGGTTATGGATACTTAAAAGTTAACTGTCTGGCCAAGGCAGGGAAATATTAAGAAAGGTAAATTCAAATTAAGTAGTTTATACCTTATGGCAGAACCCTGAAAAGAAAGAGGGGCTAATTTGGGGTGGTGGAGGCATGGATTGACACTAATTGGCCTTTTGAGAAAAAAAGAAAGCCGTAACAGCCATGAAAAGAGAATGCTAAAATGCTGGGAAGTCAGAGGGTGGTTGTTTTTCAGAACAGCCAATGCTAAGAAAAGCAGCCAATTAGCAATTGGTGGTTATAGAGATATTCAGAACCATACAGCAGGTCAATGAGGAAGACAATGGTCAAGCCCTTACAAGTAATCTAATTCTCCTTAGGTATATTCATGGAGGTTAAAATAACATGCATGCATACAGACACACACACACACACACACACACACACACACACACACACACGCCCATCACTACCACCACTCCAATATGAAGAAGAAAGGTTAAAAAAGAGAGAAGTAGAGTCTACCTACATATACCCACACACGCATTAAGAACAAACTATCTCAAGATGAAAAGGGAAGTTTAAGAAAGGAGGGGGACTACTGTAATAAAAGAATCTTTTACATCATGACCAGGTTCAATAAATTAGCAACCTACTTTATTATCTGGAAATTTGAAACTATGTATATTAGATTTATATACTTAATAATGAATTACCAACCATTTATAATTTACTATGTACCGGGTACCTTATTACACATTGGGACTACAAAGAATTATGAATTCATCTATTTAATAAAATTTATGCCAAAAGGAGAGCAGGAATCTTGGGTTTTCCTTAAGTTGTCACTCTACAAGTTAATATCATTAACACTAAAGCCTGTAACCACTGGTGATTCTTAAGCAAATGTTATATGACAGGAAAGCAATGTGGTACAATAGAATGTTAAACTTGGAGTCAGGAAAGATAGGGTTCACATCTTGCCTTTGATACTAGTTTTTTTTTAACCATAGGCAAACCAATCAATCTGAGCTCAGTTTCCTCATTTGTAAAATAAAGATAATAGTAGCACCTACTTCACAGAGCTGTTGTGAGAATTAAATTAAATAACATCTTAAAGTATTATATAAATGCCAATTATTACATTTATTATTATTGCTATAGTGGAAAACTTGGTAAATAATAATGTTCCCTGATGTAGACCAGAAAGACAAAGGCAGGGTATGATGGGATCTTTTTGGAAGAATTGTTCTGCCCTCAGAATACAGGGTGAGAGCCTGAGTGTTTTTGTGAGCTTCTATTCTATAATTCCCAAGACCATTTTCATCAAAGTTCCATTCTATCTCAGCTGCTTTGGATGTACTTGAACTCCCAACACATGTGCATTTAATTTGTTTTTAAATTACCTTTAAACAAACACATTGGTATTGCATTCGTGTCCTATAACCCAAAACCCATTCCCTCAAATTGTTTGTAATAAGAAAGAAACATGAATATAAGAAAACATGAATAAGTCCTTCCCTGGGAGATGTGTGTATGTATGTGTGTGTGAGTGTGTGTGTGTGTGTGTGTGTGTGTGAGAGAGAGAGAGAGAGAGAGAGAGAGAGAGAGAGAGAGAGAGAGAGAGAGAGAGAGAAAGAGAGAGAGAGAGAGATGGAGGAGGTATGGGAAAAGGGAAGAGATGGGAAGGGAGAGAAGGGGAGAGGAAGAGAAGAAGGAGGAAGTATGCATGGAAGACCTTTTCAACAGATTCCTGCCAAATGGCCTTCATACACAAGATGTAAAAGCAATTGTGAATGCATAAACACTAGAGATCAATAAGATACATGTTTCCAGCATCTCTTTGAAAGCTCTATTCCTGCCTCCCTCCTACCCACAGTTATTTGAGCATTTAAACAACCAAGTCAACTTTGGACTTGAGGTGGATTTCCTTCCTTTTCACTACTCCACATATCCTCCAGTGCTAAAGGGTTGGAGGAAAGCCTTTTGGGAAATCACTTTTCTAAATGTTTCCACAGAGTTTTCAAAAGATGGCCTTTTCCCTCTGGGGAAGTCATACCATGGTATGACAAAAAACATCAATGCCTATACAGAGGCCATTTTTGCTATGTAAGACAAGAGCAGCAATGATGGGGGGGTGGTAATTCTCCCATTAAGAAGGATTGAGGAAAGTTGGAAGTCAGGGTCTAGCCACACCTAGCTGAGCTTCAAAACACACAGATACACCCTCAGACAGTGTCAAGTGTCTGGTCTGAGGCCAGATTTGAACTTAAATCCTCCTGATTCCAGGGCCCATTGTCTATCCACCTAGTTGTCCCTAGATCAAAAATTCTCTAAAAACATTCCTCTAACTGAAGGGTTCCCAACTTTTTTTTTAATTATGGATACTTTTGGCAGCCTTATGAAGCCTATGGACGCCTCAAAATAATTTTAAATGCATAAAATAAAATTCATAGGGTTACAAAGGAAATTAATTACATTGAAATATAATTATCAAAATTATTTAAAAACTTGTTTTAAAAAACAAGCTCACTCACTATGAAACCATATAGAAAGAACTAGAAAAAGAAATATCATTTAAAATAACTACAGAAAACACATGCTTAGGTACATATCTACAAAGAAGTACCCAGGACCTATATGAATTCAATTATAAAACACTCCTTTAGAAATAAAGACTGGTATAAATAATTGGGGAAATATTCATTACTCATAGACAGGTTTAGCCCAAAATGACAATGCTAACCTAAATTTACTTACTTATTCAGTGCTGTACCAATCAAATTATCAAAGGATTATTTTATAGCACGAGTAAGGAAAAATAACAAAATTCATGAGGAAGAAGAAAAGGTCAAGAATCTCAACAGTAATAATGAAAAATATGTTGAAAGGAGGAGGAATCTAGCATTACCAGATCTCAAACTATCCTACCAATCAGTAATCATTAAAATGATTTCATACTGATTTAAATAAAAAGAGAGGGCGTGCAGAAGCGGACGGGCATTTGCCAGTCTCGTGGTCCCTCAGACTCCACTGCTGCTGCCGCCACGATGCCAATGAAGGGGCACTTCCCCATCTGCCGGACCCTGCAGTACCTGAACTGGAGCAACGTGGGGTTTAAGAGCTCGGTCAAGGCCATAAACCGTGAATTACAACACCCACGGGGAGCTGAGTGACAGAGCCCGGAAATTTGTGTTTTTCAATATTCCTCAGATTCAGTACAAAAACCTCTGGGTGCAGATCATGATGTTCAAGGACATGATGCCATCACCATTTCTGCGGTTTTATCTAGATTCCGGGAAGCAGGTCCTGGTGGACGTGGAGGACAAGAGCAGCAAAGAAATTGTGCAGCACATCAGAAAGATCCTGGGGGAGAAGAAAGAAGTCCTCAAGATGGAGGAACTAGAGAAAAAGAAGCTTTCTCCCCCAGCTAATTTTGAACCCAAAAACTATTGCCTGCGGGGAATGTATCTGTGAAGTGGAAGGACAGGTCCCATGTCCAACCATTGTGTCTTTACCCAAAGAGATGACTGGCAAGTTCAAAGCTACTGACTGAAAGCCAGTGCTCAAGACTGAGGGAGCACAGGGGACACCCAAGGTTGTGCTGAAAGACAAAAGTCTTAAAGACCAAGTGATGGAGAGGCAGGTACTCCTGTGGTCTCAGCAACTGGTAAGCTCCCAGGCCCCTCCAGAGCCAGGGAAGCCCAAAATACCTCATATTCTGAAAGCCCAGTTTTAGATACTAGCACAAGGCAGGAGGAGCAAGAAGACAAAGGAAAACTGGGGGATTTGAGTGAAAAGACTTAGTTTGCTAATAAAACACTTCATATTGACTCTATAAATGTGATTTCCTACTTCTGTAAGACAAGGGAACGTTTACATAAGAAATGTTTTATTAACTAGCTAAAACGAAAAGCCTTCCTCTAGTCAGTATCCTTGTATTTAGCCTGTCTATAAGCCTCTCTTTCTCCAAAGCTCTACTTAGCCTGATTCCAAGTCTAATTTTCCTTCTCTCCACTCCCATATTCTAGTCTTTATAAACAAAATATACCTGAGTTTTAAAGGCTGAAAGAGTAGCTACAAGACCAAGTAATATGGGGTTTCAACTATTATGGAACAATAGCATAAAGTCTTAAAAGTCCTCATGAAATTTAAAAATCTTAATTGCAGGGCTGTAGGGATGATAGTCTAGTATCAGCATTTCAAGGCAAATTCAGTTTTCTTATCAGGGTGGATTTAAACTTCAGTCAGTAGCAATATGTCACATGTTATTCCATATTACTGTTACCAGTTTGCTTTTAAATGAGTGCTTCTCTATTCTAAGGCATTAAAACCTGAAATATGTAATAAAGATTTGATGTTTACCATAAACAAACAAATAAATGAATAAATAAATAATGAGAGAGTCCAATCAGTGGAACCTACTAAGAACATATCAAGCAAACACTCTCATATAGTGTTCAATAAAGCCAACTACCCCAGTTATTGGGGGAAATTCACTTTTTGACAAAAAATACAGGGATAATTGAAAAGCAATTGGCAGAAATTGGCTACAGTGCAGTATTTTACTCTAAATGCCAGGATAAATTCCAAATGCATTCATGACTTAGACATAAAAGGCATAAAAATATTAGGGAAGAAACTACCTTTCAAATTTATAAATAGGGGAGGAGTTTATAACTAAACACTCTACAGAGAGAATCACTGAGATAAAATTTAACATTATGATTATTTAAAACTGAAAAGGTTTTGCAAAAACAAATCTAATGCAGTCAAAATAAGATAAATAGGCAACTGGGAGAAAATATTTGCTGCTAGTTTCTTTGATTAAAGGGTCTCCGATCCAAGATATATAAGGATCTCACTCAAATTTATAAGAATATAACTCATTCCCCAAATGACTAAATAGTCTAAGGGAATGTACAGACAGTTCTAAAGGAAAGATATCTGAAGTATGAATAGCCATATAAAAATTCTGTCCTAATATTATAGAAATGCAAATTAAAACAACTCTGAAGCATCACCCCATAGCCATAATATCACCAAAGATGACAAAAGAAGAAAATTACAAATATTTGGGGTGGGGGTGTTACAAGAAAAAAAGACATGCTTTTGTACTATAGTTGGAGTTGTAAATTGGTCTAGCCATTCTGGAAAGCAATTTGGGACTAGGTCCAAAAAGTTACTAAGTTGTGCATATGCTTTGACCTAACTATACCAGTACTACTAGGCCTGTGCCCCAAAGAGAGTGAAGAAAGAGGAAAATCACGTAGAGGTACAAAATATCTGTACAAGCTCTGTCTGTAGAAGCTCAAAACTGGAAACTAAAGGAGTGCCCACTGATTAAGGAATAGCTAAACAAATTATGGTACATAGATATAGTGTATGCTACGAAAGTTTAAAATAGACAATTCCTGAGGAAACCTGAGACCTCTATGAACTAATGAAGAAAGAGCTAAGATGAGCAGAACTAAGAGAATACCACATTATAGAGAAAACAACTTTGAAATTCTTTTGAACTCTTGGCCACAGACAATGTGGAAATTTGCTTTGCCAGATTATTCATATTGGTTACAAAGGATTTTTTTTGGGGGGGGGTCGGATTTCATTATTCCATTTGAGGAAGGAAGGTAGGAAGTAAATATCATCGATGCTTGTGAAAATAAATTACTTTTAAACATGTTCATGGACTCTGGGATAATACCCCCTTCTCTAGCCCTTCATCACTCATGTTCAATGGAGGACAAAAGGGAGAATGAAAATCTTCCTAAAGTCCCAAGTTGAATTGTTTCCCCAAAATGTTTAGATAGTAGTAGATAGGAGAGAAGAGGAATGGGAGTAAATTTGGGATGATGATAATTCCTATATCACAGGGTTACTGAGGGGATCAAATGAGATCATGTACATAAAATGTTTTGTGAACTTTAACGTGCTACATAAACATGAACCATAACTAGCCAGGTTACTTACCCCTTGTAGGTGGTAATTAAAATTGTAGACTCAGAAAACCACATGGCAGCAGGAGGTGGGCTCTCAGACACATGCAAATGATTAAACAGGGAGGAAGAAAGGGCAATCCACAACTGAGACAGAGGAAGCAAAGTCTGAGTTGGGCAGATGAGAAGTGTAAACCAAAAAGACAGGGTGAGTTGCTTTAAATAATGCCAGAATTTGGGGGCTTAAATGAATGGGAAAGCCTGCTGGCAGGTAATGATTTAGGCCAAACATTCTACGCAATAAAGGGAAGCCTAACAGAAAAGAGTCATGAAGATTTATCCATTTAGCTAGCTCAACCTTTATTTCTAAAGCTTTTGTCCTTTTATGAAGGTTGCTGGCATTGCCCACTCTCACCACAACCCCCAACACACAGAGACATCAAAGTGCATGAAGAGGGCATGTTGAATTAGTCATGCCAATCAGACCATGGCCTCCGTATTACTTCTGAGCCATCCTGACCCCATTATGCCTATGTATCTATCCTTTTCTTCTTCTAAGAAATTTGGAATCTTTTCCTGCAATGATTACTATGATTGGTGATATTTTGCATCATTTTACCCACAGCCAGGCCTCCATGTCCTCTCTCTTCTTCAAAGCCATGTTCATACCATGTTGCCAAGTACATACCCAACACCCTTTTCCAGTTTCCCCATATGTGTTTTCAGGGCAGAAACTTTGTCTTGCTTACCTGTATTTCTGTCTCCAGCCCCTAGCACAGTGCCTGATATATGGTAAGTGCTCAATAAATTCATTTTTATATAGTACTTTATCCCAGAATATCTTCTCAAGGACAAAAGTCACAATTTGGAGGAACAGCTTTGGTGGGAGTTTTCTACCAGTTTCAATACATGCAAATTGTATTTCTTCTTCCAACTCCCTAGGAAAGGGAAGAGATTCTATACATTCTGTGGGTGAAAGGTGCCCTCAATGATATTTTTCCTGCCCAACTGTAATTAGTGGAGGTTATTGATGATTCCAAGAATATAGTTCAAGTTCAAGGTAAGCCCATCTCTAGGACAGAGCAGTTGCATTATTAGTCTGAAGGCACCAAGTCCTAGAGAGGTTCAGTGACTTGCCCAAAGTCACACAGGCAGTAGTAAATGGTAGAAATGGCCACTCACAACCCCAACTCTATAAGGCCAATAACTATCCCCACTGTCCCATGCTGTCTCCTGGGGCCAGACTTATTGGCATTCATTCCTGACCATGATGTAGTCAGCAAACTCATATTTATAGTGATAGATTTTTGGTATATATTGCTTTCTCTTTCTTGTAAATTCAAATAACATTTGTTGGTTTACTATCCATCCAGTTCACCAAAACAAAGGCCAGGGGTGTAAAGAAAAGGGATTCTACTACTCCCTTCCCATCATTGACCTGGGAATCATTGCACATGCCAGACAGAGGTCTGATAGGGAATCAGTGGTACTCTGCTGGGGCAGGGACCCTTTGGAGACTGACCAATAACTAACTGTTGTTGTCCTTGAGAAGTATAAGAGGAAATCCTCATCCACTCCCCATGTTAAAGTGGATTCTGCTGTATCATCACAAATTCCTTATGTGGTTACATTTTGAAATTGAAGGTCATTTCCTCATCTGTTGGATGATGGGAGAACTCATTAAACCTGAGAGATGAGTCCTATGGATGCTATAATTCAATCCCCACTCATTCCTTCAACAACATCATGGTTTCTGACCATTTTTTTGGTTCAATTTGGTTCAATTTTTCTGTTCAATGAATGAAAGCCAATGGACAAGCCAGTTGTCCATAAATGATATATAAAGTAAGACAACCTTTCCTGTGGCTAACCACATTTCCTCTTAAATATTGCTCAAAGATTGCCAGTGGTAAAAAAAAAATTCTGGCTTAGTGTTGGATCCAAACTACTTTCTCTCATGTTAACCAGGGATTTGAGTTCTAAGTTGTAAGGTGGTTGTTTTTTTCCTTGAAATGTTTTCCCTCTGGACTCTCAGAATTAACTTTTTAAGCTTGTTGTTCTAATGCCAGAGTTGAGGGCAGCACAGGGAAAACAGAAATCTCTGAAGTCATCAAACCAGGCAGGGTTTGAGATTAATAAAACACTTTGCATTGCTCTTCCGAATGATCGTCTTTTAAAATCTTAAGTAAGAGGCATATTGTACTTCCTAGAAGAGTCTTCTTCATCCCTTCCCACTTTGAGTGCTTATAAGCTTCCCTGCGTTTTATAATCAAATCAAAATCCTTCATTTCCTGTAGCCTAGAGCTACCTTACAGGCAATATCCCCCAAGATAATAAAATTCACATATTTGCATTTGAATCTTGAATTTTAAACTTTTTAGCTGAAAAGTTCAAAGAAGCAATATGAACTTTTTTTATTGTTGTTGTTTTGTTGTTATACTTGAAAAATGGATGGGTTAAGTCTGACTCAAGTTAGCTGACATCATTCCTTGTTTACTTGAAGAATCAACCTTTAGACTAGTTTTGTTGTTGTTCAATTGTGTCTAACTCTTTGTGGACCCATTTGGAGTTTTCTTGGCAAAGATATACTGGAGAGGTTCCCCATTTCCTTCTCTAGCTCAATTTACAAATAAAGAAACTGAGGCAAATAGGGTTAAGTGACTTACCCAGGGACAAACAACCAGTAAGTATTGGAAGCCAAATTTGAACTCAAGAAGATGAGTCTTCCTGACTTCAGGATCAGTTGCCCCCAGGCTAGTTTAGCAGCATATAAAGCACTTTAATTCCTCTTATTCTTTAATTTGATATGTTTTTGAAGGGCCAAATTTAGGAGTTACACAACCCCTGATATAGGCATAACTCACTTCTTGTTCTTAGAGGCTAATAGAAACATTTTTAACCTTTAAAGGACTTTATGGATACTCTATTTTTTCATACCTATTGTTACCTACTGACTGCCCTCCCCAGAAATAGAAGCCTTTCCTTTTAACAAATGTGTGTAGTCAAACAACATAAAACAAGATATTGACCATTTCTGAGAAAGCATGATGACTAATTCTATATCTCTAACCCATTATCTCTCTGACAAGAGACAAAACATACATTTCATCATCAGTCTTTCAAAGTTATGATCAGTTACTGATTTAGTCTAAGTTCTGATGTTTTTCAGAGATGTTTTACCCTTACACTATTATGGCCGTCAGGTGAGATTGTTGTCCTGCTTCTGTTCACTTCAAATAACATAAACCCAGTGATCTTGCTACTGGGCACATAACCAAAGGAGCGAAAAGACAGAATGTAAGGCTGCATGTAGACCATAATATTCATTGCAGCATGTTTTATGGTAGCAAAAAAAAAAAAAAAACATCAGCATCAATATGCTAAACAAACTATGATATATGAATTAATGAAATGTTATTTGTTCTGCATGAAATGATGAATATAAGTAATGTAAAGAAGCCTGAAAAGACTAGGCCTCTGCTTTAGTCAAAGTTCTGAAGTCTTTCAGGGATATTTACCATCATTTTATTATGGCCATCAGGTACATCGTTCTCCTTCTTCTGCTTACTTCAAGTAACATGGATTAACACTGGGAATAATCACCAAGAAGGGAAAAGGCAAAAAGAAAGGTCAAATGTACAAGAAAATATTTGTAGCTACATTTTGTGTGTTAACAAAGAACTATAAACAAAGCAGATACTCGTCAGCTTAGGAATGGCTAAACAAATTGTGGTGTTTGAATATGATAGAGTGTAACTGAGTTATAATAAATTATAATTATGAATTCAGAGAACCTCAGAGACTCTCCAGTATGTAAATACTCAACTAGATACATGATATAATTGGCATGGGTGTTTCCTCCAATGATATAGCTCATAATCTATCCATGTGAGATCAAATTAAATAATATTCATACAAGACACTTTGGCAGAGTCCCTAGCACATGGTGGGTGTTACATATATGCTTATTTCCTTTCCGCTACTCTCTTCCTGCCCATCCTTGGTGATTCTTGTCCATTATCTTCTATATGAGGGCCTTCATCATTTTCTCTTAATCTCATGAGGATGGGGTGTATATATACATACATGTATGTGCACATACATGTATGTTCTCACACATAACACATATGCATATATTAATATATAATAGCATTTATACGGCATTTTACATGCCTTCTCATTTGATCCTCACACAACCCTGTGAGTTTTATGTTGTTCAGTCATTTCAGTCACGCCCAACTCTTCATGACACCATTTGGGGTTTTCTTAGAAAAAAAGATACTAAGGGCAGAGCCAAGATGGCGGAGTAGAAACAGCACATCCAAGGTGCTCTCCCCACAGATCACCTCCAAGCCATGTAAAAGGGGACTCTGAATAACAAAGAAGTTAAACTCCCACTGAAGACAACCCAGCAGCCCTGCAGGGAGTGGCCAGCGCAGGGAGCAGGGAGCCAAATCCAGGTTCGCATGAGCAGTGATTTTAGCTATAACCATTGTCTAATTTAGCCTAAAACATTGCAGTTTTAGCCCCAAGGCAGCTGGGCCAGCAGCCAGCTGGAGGGACACCAAAACAGCAGCAGCTGTGGCGATTCCAGAATTATCAACGCAGACATGCCTAGGACAAAGTGAGAGATTAGTGCCCTATGGACTTTGGGACCAGTATTTGGGGAACACATAGGCTTCCTCCCCTGGGGGCTAGAAGCCGCTGAGGAGACACGACATTTTGCAGTTTCAGTGGCAGCTCCAGCCCATGGCCTGAGAACTGTAGGGAGAACCAGCGATCAGTCTTGGGGTTAATCACTTTTGCTTTAACCTGCTTGGATCTGAATTGTGATCTGCGGGGGGAGGTCTGGGGTGGGCATCCAACTTGCTAGAACCGGAAGTGGTCCCAACATTTGGGATGGAAGCTCCCCTGTCTAGTGGCAGAGTCCTACTGTGGCAAAAAAATCCAAAAGTCAAGTAATTAAGTGGCAACATGCCTAGGCAAAGGAAACAAAATAAGCAGAAAAATGAAACATTAGACTCCTATTTTGGGGGCAAAGAGGATGGAAGCATGGAACAGTAGGAGAACTGTGAGGTCAGAAATCCTGCTCCAAAAGCCCCAAAGGAAAATATGAGCAGATTACAGGTTATAGAGGACCTTAAGAAGGACTTTAAAAATCAAATAAGAGAAGTGGAGGAAAAATCGGGAAGAGAAATGAGAAGGATACAGGAGAAGTATGAAATGAGGGCCAACAGCCTGACTGAGGATAAAAACACCTTAAAAAATAGACTGGCAAAGGAGACCCAAAAGGGCAATGAGGAAAAGAATGCCTTAAAAAGCCGAATTTGCTAGATGGAAAAAGAATCTCAAAAGCTCACTGAGGAGATTCATTCCTTCAGAGTTAGACTGGAGCAAATGGAAGCTAGTGACTTTATGAGAAATCAAGATGCTGTTAAACAGATCCAAACAAATGAAAGAATAGAAGGCAATGTGAAATATCTCATGGGAAAAACCACTGACCTGGAAAATAGATCCAGGAGAGACAATTAAAAATTATTGGACTACCTGAAAGCCATGATCAAAGAAAGAACCTAGAAACCACCCTTAAAGAAATTCTCAAGGAAAATTGCCCTGATGTTTTAGACCCAAAGGGCAAAATAGAG
>WOXC01007353.1:77500-313746 GCA_011680675.1 Gymnobelideus leadbeateri | reverse complement strand
GAAGGAAGAAAGGAAGGTTGTAAGGAGGAAGTGAGGAAGGGTGATAGATGGGAACATTGTAGGGAAGTTATCTTACTGTATAGCATGTTTTACTTGAATATTTTGAATATTCATTTTTGGTGATAAGTAGTATACTTTATTTAAAAAATGTTTACCATATGCTCTCTAACACATTAATGCTCTTTTAACTCCAGTTTTTCCTTTGTATCTTTTTTTTTAAAGCAATTGGGGTTAAGTAACTTGCTCAAGGTTAGACGGCTAGCTACTTATGTGTAGGTGCTAAATTTCTGAAGCCAGAACCGATCACAGGTCCTCCCAACTCAGCGGCCAGCAATCTTACTCATCTTCCTTTTTATCTTTGTCCATGTTATGGTATAAGGCCTGGACCTGTAATTTCATTGATTTAGGGAACTCCCTGCTAAGGAAAACCCTACTGATACAGATCAGCACCTTCTCTGCAGCTTAGAGATTTAGGCTACCCTGAACACTGAGAGGTTTAATAACTTGCCCACAGTCAGACAGTCAATATTTAGTAGAGGTCACACTTTGTACCAGGTTTTCCTGGCCCAGAGTTCATCTCTTTGTTCACTGCAACATCCTGGGAACATATTAATATTTAATATGGACTGATAAAGTGGCTAGGAATGACTCAGCTTGAGTTGTATTTCTGAGTTATTTAATGATCATTAATTGCTCTCAAAAGGTTTTGCCCATGAAGTCTTAGCTTAAAAGTGGGTTTTATTTTTACTATACATTGATAGAAGCAGTAGGAGTCTGAGTCATTAGTCAGATCCTTACACAAAGTCAGGCAGGCCTGGGGGAGGGAGGGAGAGAAGGAGAGAGGGAGAGAGGGAGGGAGAGAGAGAGAGAGAGAGTGAGAGAGAGAGAGAGAGAGAGAGAGAGAGAGAGAGAGAGAGAGATTCCCTGTAAGTCCAAGGCTTTCCATAGCCCTGGAAGAGAGCAGAATCACAGTAATATAACCATATGAAAACCTTGTCCCCTTGTTTCTGGAAACCCCAAAACAGATGAAATGGCTAGAAATTTGGGAGTCATAAGACTCTTTCTTCTCCAAACATACTAATGCTCTTTGTCCAACATACTCAGAGTAATAGCCTGTCCATCTCTTGCCTGATTTCAAATGAAGAGACCTTGTCTTCTGTGTGCTCATCACAAGTAGGATAGAATTTTCTTGTTTAGAATTCCTTTCTCTTGGGGGGCGGAGCCAAGATGGCGGAGTAGAAACAGCTCGTCCAAGCCTCTCTGCCCCCAGATTCTCCACAAACTATGTAAAAAAGGACTCTGAAAAACTTCTGGAGCCCCAGCACCCACAGAACGACACAGAGAAGCTAACCTCCCGCTGAGGACAGCCCAGCACCCTGCAGGAAGGACCAGCGCAGCGGTCTGGGAGCCGGCAACGCGCAGAGCGCAGAGCGCAGGAGCTGAGCCGAGCCGAGCCCAGGTCCATGTGAGCCGAGGTTTTAGCCCCAGGGCGGCAGGGCCAGCAGCCGGCTGGAGGAACCCCAGAACACCAGGAACTGTGGCGACCCCAGAATTATCAACATAGACTTGCCTAGGACAAAGTAAGAGGTTAGTGTCCTATGGACTTTGGGACCTGTATTTGGGGAATGCGTCAGCTCCCTCCCCTGGGGGCTAGAAGCCGCTGAGGAGACACGCCATTGTGTAGTTTTCATAGGCATTTCTGGCTCCCAGCCTACAAATCGTGGGGAGATCCAGCAATCAGTCTTGGGGGGTAATCGCTCTTGCTTTAACCTCCCTGGATCTGGATTGTGATCTAGGGTGGAAGTCGTGGGTGGGTTTACAGCTTGCCAGAAACAGAAGTTGCCCCCCACACGTTTGGGATGAAAATTCCTCTATCTGGCCTTAAAGCCATAGTGTGGCAACAAGCCCAAAAGTCAAGTAATTAAGTGGCAACATGCCAAGGCAAAGGAAACAGAAAAATGCAACCCTAGACTCCTATTTTGGGGGCATAGAGCGGGAAAAGGACTGTGAGGCCAGAAGTCCTGCTCCAAAAGCCCCAGGGGAAAACATGAGTGGGTTGCAGGCCATAGAGGACCTTAAGAAGGACTTTAAAAATCAAATAAGAGAAGTGGAGGAAAAATTAGAAAGAGAAATGAGAAGGATGCAGGAAAAGTATGAAATGAGGGTCAACAGCCTGACTGAGGAAAACAACACCTTAAAAAATAGACTAGCTCAAATGGCAAAGGAGGCCCAAAAGGGCATTGAGGAGAAGAATGCCTTAAAAAGTCGAATTTGTCAGATGGAAAAAGAATCTCAAAAGTTCACTGAGGAGATTCATTCCTTCAGAGTTAGACTGGAGCAAATGGAAGCTAGTGACTTTATGAGAAATCAAGATGCTGTTAAGCAGATCCAAACAAACGAAAGATTAGAAGGCAATGTGAAATATCTCATGAGAATTCCTTTCTCTTTTTGCATGATGTCTCTAACACATATAATTTTATAACAGTTACTATTATCATACCCCGTGTTTGCAGAATTATATTCTCATACCAATGTTTTCAAAGACGAAAATCTTTCCACATTGGGAAAGATAAAAATTTGTGATCTATTTCTTAATGAATTATATACTGTGGCCAAGAAGAAAGCACCTATATTACAAGGTAGACCCAGATCTGGCAGAAACTAAAGTTAAAGAGGATTCTTTGGAGCAGTTATGTGATCACTTTCAGAGATCAGGAATTGTAGCTAGAAGGTTGTGTTTTGCATTTTCATTGATTAGGATTGTATTTGGTGTCAATTTTTAACATCTTCTTCTTCCAATATTTTATAAAGTAGAAGAGACATGATTTACTAAGGAATTTATCTGAAATATGCATGAAATTGCATCTGAAATTGTATCACTACCGTAAGGATTAAAGTCTAGAGAGAATGCCACATGCAACCTTTGCTTGACTGACCTCCATGTCTTTAATTGGTGGAAAGAGGCCTATGTGTTCATGCTTAACTCCTAATGTTTTTTATAGCTTTGCTCCTTCAACATGCTTTTACTTTTAGAGTGAATTATTTTTTCCAGCTGACTCCTTTCTCCTGTTTTCATGGTACCTGTTTTTTTTCACTCTCATTGATTTTCTCCAGATTCCTCTGGCCTTCCCCACTTAACTTCATGTGATGCCCTTCAATTTCTTATTTTATTTGATAAAACCAAAGAAGTAAAACAAAAATAAAATAATTCATATATAATTTTTTTATTATTTTCTATAACTGTCTGGTGAAGGATGGTGATGAACATGCATCTCAATTATACTTGTGCTGCACCTATCAGCCAGAAACACAACAAATCTTGGGGTATACAAGAGGGAGTCCTGAAACCAAAAAGAGTGAGTGGGTGGTTTTTGAAGGAGGGAGTGAATAAAGAAGGAGTCCCTTTCATGTTATATCTAGAAGGATTTCCCAGCACAATGAAGAAAAGTGGTGCTCAGTATATACTTCTTGGTTTCCCTTCCACACTTTCTTTCCTCTCCATCTATGCACAAGGAACTTCAGAACAACATAGCTATACTATTTCTCTATGAGACTGGTTTTAAAATGGTTAAAAGTATAGAAGATAGGAAGTTATAGCAAGTTGGAAGATTGAGTGATTACATCAAGCTTCTCTCCTACTCACTACAACAACGATAAAAATGCATTGAATAATGTATTAAAGCCAGCAACCATAAGAGGAAAATTAGGTAGGTGCCTTAAAGGTAATCACATGACTTAAAAGTAATAGGATTTGAAAGTAGTTCCTACCATTCCTCTGAGCTGCAAATGTTAAGTTGTGCACATGAACCAAATTCTAGTTCTGGTCCTGTGCCCTAAGGTCTGCATGGTACCTGGGGTGACTCATGTTACATTCCTTCATTCAGGACTATTCATGCTGGACAGCTCCACAGCTTAAAGGCAGGATTGAAGGATAGTTTATGAACCAGGCATGGTGGTATGTAAAGGAAAACTTGGGGCTGTGAATGGAGCAAGAGCACAGCACAGTCAGAATAATTTCAACCCTATTTAACAGAAAAGAGAAAGGGACTTTTACCTGTTCATTACAAATGACAATTACAGGACAGGCAATATAGAAAAAAATGTGCAAAGTAGCCAATTCATTGAACAAGTCTTATGGGAGGAAGGAAGTCCCTGGAGGAGAGTAAAGCTTTATAATAATCTCCTAAACCTCCAGATATGACCAAGGAGCAGCCACAAGAAGAATGAGAAAGATTTAGAAGAGGAAGGAAACAAGCATTTACTAAGCACCTATAGTGTACAAGATTCTATGCTAAGTGCTTTACGAATATCACATTTGAACATTATCTCCTGATAATGGTGTTTCCTGAATAAAGTTCTCTTTATGGGGATTTCCAAATTGACTGGTGTATCACACCGGCACATATAACACATATTAAACTTTTACTAAAGCCTTTAAAAATTAGTCAGTAATGTTCTCAGCTGGCTTTTGAAACATTTCTCCAAGGACATACTGTATAACTAGAAGAAGTACAATATGTGTACCCTTGTGCACACACACATACACATATACAGACATACAGGAGCTAAGCATCCTTTCATTTTAACTTCAGGAAGCAATTGCAATCTTCCTTCCCCACTTCTACAACTATATGAATGCCTTCCCATCACTGATGTTTATGAAATTGCTTCTACATTAATAATACATCTTAACACATTGCACAATACAGTGAGTATAGAAAGGTCAGACTTTGTTGTTGTTGTTCAGTCATAGCCAACACTATATTTGGAGTTTTCTTGGCAAAGATGCTGGAGTAAATTGCCATTTCCAGCTCATTTTACTTATGAGGAAACTAGGGCAAGCAGGGTTAAGTGATTTGCCTAAGCCCACACAACTAGTAAGTGTCTGAGATCAGATTTGAACTCATGTTCTCTTTATTCCAGGCCTTGTACTCTTATCTACTGCTCCATCTCGCTGCCTAATTTCACAGGGTAATTCCACATGAAATTACAGCTTCCTGAAATACTTAAGCAACCCTTTTGTGCTTTCATGATCTATGCAGTTCTTGTTCAAATACTGAATACAAGCTTTCCTCTGATCTTATACCGCTGTAGCACTTGGGGTATCCCTCTGTTATCTTCTTCTCTTACTACATGACCAACCTTTTTTCTGATCGTGCATGTGATTTATATGTCTTCTGATACTTTATGAATAAATTACTCACCATGAGGGCTTTTCCAAGCCCTTTTCATCCCTTTTCAAGCCTCCCACAGCTCACTCTTCTCTTTCCCTTTCAATTGAAAACCTGGTCCTATATTTCATTGAAAAAATTAAGATCATTTGCAGACATCTCCTTCTTATCACTGTTATAATTGACCTGTTGCTAGACTAGATAGGCTTTAATTGACAGAAATGATGCAATGTTTAATCACTGATATACTCACCTATGTATTAGGAAGTTCCTATGTACCCAACACAATTTGAATCAGCTACATTTAGGTAAGGAGTGCAAAGCTCTAGTGCTCATATTCAATTTAGCAAACTTTACCTTATCAGGTATAGAAGGTTAGCATTTTTTCTTTCTTTCTTCCCTCCCTCCCTCCCTCCTTCCTTCCTTCCTTCCTTCCTTCCTTCCTTCCTTCCTTCCTTCCTTTCTTTCTTTCTTTCTTTCTTTCTTTCTTTCTTTCTTTTTTGCTTTTTGGAGGGCAATTGGGGTTGTGGCACTATTCTTTGAAGTTTCTCCTTTTAGCTATGTGATCATTCCTTCTCTCTTTCCTTTGCTTGATCTTTATTAACATCATAACAGATAACAGTGTACAAAAAAGGAGGAATCTACTCATGTATTCAATGAAGAAAAGAAATTGTGGTAGAGAAAACATGCATTTTGGAATATAAAAATATATTTTGTACTTTAAAAGTGGTGCATCCAACAGAAAATATTAGGGTGGGGTGGCTAGGTGGTGCAGTAAATAGAGCATCATCCCTGGAATCAGGAAGACCTGAGTTCAAATCCGGCCTCAGACTCTTAACACAAAAACTAGCCATGTGACCTTGGGCAAGTCACTTAACCCAATTGCCCTTCCCCCAAGAAGAAAATATTAGGAAAACATATTTTATTATACATTTAAATGAAGTCAGACACCAGAAATCTCTCAGTGACAAGGTTATAAGTAGGATTCATTCTGCAAAAGACAGTCAATTGATATTAATCAGTAATTAAATTACTTTTAATTTAATTAAATTACAATTAATTAAATTAATTAATTAAATTACAATTAAATATCTTAAAGGACACAAATTTTCAAAAACTACTTCAAGATTATTCATCACTCTTTAATAATAGTAGAATTCAACATTAAAATACCTCTGATGTACTGTTATATTGATTAAATTATCAAATTATGTTAAAATAGATAAAATTCAAAAATTAAAATACTATGGAACAATGGGTAGACTATTGTTCTAATTGTAGATTTGTAAATTTGTGCCATCATTTTGAAAAACAATATTCACTTCAGTGCAAAACTGTTAATCATGCACTGTGCAAATTACTGACAAATGGTGACATGCACTAAGAGTTACAAAACTATTCAGATCTTTGGCCTAGGGATCCAATTTTAGGACAATGTTCTAAGAATATTATTGAAAGGAGAAATGCAGATTTCTTTGTATGAAATATCTATAGGATCTTTACATGATATTAAACAGCTGGCAGCAAGTAATATGCACAATGGTCAGAGAATGATAGAATAAATTATATGAACATGATAATTTTACACACTATAGAGTAACAATAAGAACACAAAGAGGTAAAGACAAGCTGAAGAAATCCACAGGGAAGAAAGCACAGTCCAAACAGTCCAACACATTGACAAAACTGTGTAAAATAATAAAAATAACCAATGACAGTCACAAGTCTATAAAAATGATAGAAAAAGAAAAGAGAAAGGATGAGGACACTGAAGAAAACAGAGCTACTTTTGTTATTCCTTTATTAAAATTAATATGTGTAAAAAAGCAGAAAACTGGCCTCAAAGTCAAGATTGGGCTTCAAATCCTGGACCTGACACACACTGGTAGTGTTACCCTGGTCAAGTCACTCAACCTCTCAGGGATCTAGACAATCATTAGTGGCAGAGAAGATGCTAATCTGTTTTGGTAAAGGGAATTTTCTTTCTGGGTGTTTACTGTATAGCATGTTTTACTCGAATATTTTGAATATTCATTTTTGGTGATAAGTAGTATACTTTTTAAAAATATCAAGTAAGTAATAAAAAATAAATGGGAACACAGGCTACTACATACTAACAGAAATTTGTGCCCTTGGGGCTGCTAAGTGGCAGTTCTATGTAAGAGCCCTGGCCCAGAGTTGGGACAATCCGGGATCAGATCCGGCCTCAGAAAATGAGCACCCACACATAAATAATGACTGGCCATGTAACCTTGAGCAAGTTACTTAGCCCTAATTGCATTCTTAAAAAAAAAAAAAAAGAAATTTGTGCCCTGATGAAGGGAGGTGGCACTTTTGCTGAACTTAGAGAATACTCAAATCACTTCTTGATCATTTGCTTAAATCTTGAAGCCCAAATTTCAAGAAGGGTATTCTAGTCTGTTGCCTCATCATAACATTGAGGTGATCTAGCTATTGTTTGGCTAAGTTAGTGAAGCATAAGCTCTTGTATGTTGCAGAAGCTTGAAATTCTTTGAGTATGGTCCCAGAAGCAAATGGAGTGCTGTCCAACAATCATTGTAAAAAATATTATCAAGAGATTGGCTATAAGGGTATGAAACCATTGGCCATCATAATTGCCAAGAATAGTTAGCAAATTACAGCCACAGTGAAGGAGTTGAAAACTATATGACTCGAGAAAAGTTTGGGAAGACCTCTCTTTTGTCTCATCCAGCTTTTGGCTTCCCTAGCTATGTTAGATGTCTAACTTAACAAAGTCAAAATTCAATCAATAATGATCTTTTATATGGAGGTATGATGCTTATTCAGAATAGATTCTAAAGGCAAAACTCAAACCAAGTGAAAGATTAATAAGGGCATATTTCATTCACTATAAGGAATATTCCAGGGATTTAAGGTGTCCCAAAATGGAATTAACCATTCATGAAGGTTGTGAGATATTTTTCACTTAAAGTTTCTAGGGGAAGTATGGAGATTCACTGGCCCAGGATTCTGTGGAGGTGGGGGGTGTTCCTATATTAGCTTCTCTTAGACTACTTTAAGTTTCTTTCTAATTCTAAAATTGACTCTGTCTCATGGATTTCATTCTGTAAAGAGCATCTCTCAAGGCCTTTTTGACTTGCTTATTTCGTAATGTATAAATGAAAGGATTCAGCAAAGGTGTGATCACAGTGTTCACAAGTGCTGCCTCTTTGTTGGCTTCTAGTCTATCAGCCTGCTTTGGTTTCACATATATAAAAACACAACTTCCATAGGTCAGAAACAGGACAATGAGGTGAGAAGAACAGGTGGAGAAGGCTTTCTGTTTCTCTTTGGCAGATGGAAGATTGACTATTGTAGTTATTATATTGATGTATGATATGACTGTTATGGTTAAGGAAGAAAGAATGATAACTATAGAAAGAAGAAAGGATAATGATTCAATAGTACTGGTATCAGAACATGAAAGATGCACCAGAGGACCTAGGTCACAGAAGAAATGGTTGATCACATTAAAGCCACAGAAAGATAATTGAGAGACCATTAGGATTAGACCAATGATTAGTATGAAGCCTAAAACATAGCAGGATAAGACTAAGAGGAAACAGACCCTCATGTTCATGATGCTGTGGTAATGCAGAGGGTTACAGATTGCCATATACCTATCCAGAGACATCACAGCCAAAAGGAAGAAGCATGTTGACCCCAAAAATAGAAAGAAAAAGCTTTGTGTGAGGCAGGCAGCAAAAGAAATTGTTTGCATTCCTGAAAGGAAAATTGCTAGAAGTTTGGGGATAACAGTTGTTATAAAACAGCTTTCTAGGAAAGAGAAATTACTTAGGAAAAAATACATTGGTGTTTGGAGGCAGTGGTCAGCCCATGTGATGGTGACAATGACAATGCTTCCCATGATGGACACTAAGTACAAAAGCAAGTGGACCATAAATAGGGGTTTCCCCAGGTGTTGGACAGCAGGAAATCCTTCCAGGATAAATTCTTGGACATTTGTCAAATTCCCTATTTTCACCATGTGTTCTTTAGGACCTATAATGGGTAAAAGATCATTGTTGATGAATAGATATTGTGAAGGGAAGGGAAGCAATCTTATGTTTATATGCTGTATGTAAAGAGAAATAAGAAAGGTGGTACTTTGTCCAAATTAAGTGGAAAAAGGGAACATTGAACCTGGAAATTTTCTTGTTAGTTACTTGAGTTTGAAAGAGGACCCAATCAGTCTGTATTTTAAATGTTTGAAATTGTTAGACTATTTCAAACTGAATTAACTAACTTGGGATTAACTCAGTAGGTAAAAAGTAAAACCTAGTCTGCAATTTCAGTTTCTGTTATCCATCTAAAAATGGTGATTTCCATTCTCAATGGATGATTTCATATTCTAGACAGTTTTTGGAGGCAGCTGTAGACTTGCGATTTCATTGACATAGTGAGCTTGGAACTGTAGCTCAGCAGTTATTCTGCCCTTTATAATCATAGAGAATTTCCTGTAGCACTGTGAGGGTATGTGATTTGCCCAGGGTTATACTGTCATTAGGGGTCAGAGACAGAACTTAAACCCAAAACTTCCAGACAAAAAAGGCTGTCTGTCTACTATACAACTGTGTCTCATTTTAGACATAACAAAAAACAAACCTTTTCCTGGTATTTTTCAAGCAATAGCTTATATTTCCATAGTGCTTAATAGTTTTCAATTCATTTTGAAAGGGTTCTCAACAGAGAAATATAAAATAAGGAGGTATTATTATTCCCATTTTATAGGTAAGAAGGCTGGGCTTCAGAAAAATCAAGTTATTTGCTTAAAGTCATAAGGGCTCAGAGTCTTGCCTTGAATCCCAGTCTTCTTATATAAAATCCAGTGTCTTTTTCTTAAATTAATTATTATATTTCCTTTATTCCAGTAATTAACATTCTATCTTTAAGGAATGCTTTTGTTATAAAATAGCATCTGATCCAAATAACAGTTCATGCTAATGTTGAAAAATATAAATATATTTAACCAAAATGATAATAAATCCTTCCAGAAAATAGTCAGTAGAGTATCAATTTCAACTTATTTTATACTCATTTTTATTAGTTGAGAGGCAGTATAATGTAATGCAGACAGAGCTGACCTCAAACTCAGGAAGACTTGGAATCAGATTCTATCTTTGGCATATGTGGGCTATATGACTGTGAGTAAGACATTCAAAATTCTCATTGACATGACACCTTGGACAATGTTAAATCCACAGTTATTGGCTGTAGGCTGCCTACAACCCTCTCGAGTGCAGTAGGAACAAGATTAAAATGCAGTTTGTCTCTGATGGAAATGTACCAATATAATTAATAAAAAGGCAGTAGACAACAAACATGTGGTTTCCTAAGTCAGTGTGTGGCCCACACAATTCCTTATGTATGATTTAGTGTCCCCCTTTCTGTTTGTGTTTGACACTACTATTGTAGACAGTTCTCTAAAACTTTAAGTTTCAGAGAAGGTGCTGACTTATATAAGTAGGTGGAATTTCCCCATCTGGGGTTTCCCTATACTAGTGAAATCATACACACAGTCTTGATTTCTTATTACTTACTATTTATCATAATAGGAATTAGAATCTAACAGTCTTCTGGAACCAAGGATTACTTTTGTTCCAAAAGGAGGCTTTAGAATAAATCTTTAGAGGAAGGGAACATAATATGTTAATAGTGAATCAGAAATCTGTAGTACAGTGACTATGCTACTAGGAATTGCTTGACAGGGCTACATTACAAAATAAGGGCAGCCGTGTGACACAGCAGATAGAGTGTTGGGGTCTGATGTGAAGAAGATTTAACTTCCTGATTTCAAATCCAGCCTCAGACACTTATGTGAAAGTCATTTTGACCCTGTTTGCCTCAGTTTCCTGTACATGTAAATGAATCAGTAAAATGAACTGGAGAAGAAAATGGCAAACTACTCTAGTAACTCTACCAAAGAAACCTCAAAAGGGATCATGAAGAGTTGAACAACATTGAAATGATTGAACAACAACAGGTAAATGATTATCAAATCCATCCAGTTTTCTAGCCCCCACTATGCTTTGTCAATGAAGACCTTGCTTGAAAGGAGTGTTGGAGTCTAAATAGTGATTCAAACTCAAACAGAAATGGGGCCTGTTAAGCCATACAGAAGGAGCTCTGCTGATGAAAACCACATATTAATGGTATCCATTGTCTATTTATTTTTATTTATTTTGTTAAATATTTCTCAATTACATTTTTTAAGCAACTGGGGTTAAGTAACTTGCTCAAGGTTACATGGCTAGTCATGATTTATGTGTGGGTGCTCATTTTCTGAGGCTGGTTTCGATCCCGAGTCATCCCAACTCCCGAGGCCGGCACTGTTACTGACTGCGCCACCTAGCCTTCCCCTCTCAATTACATTTCAATCTGGTTCAAGGTGCAGTGGCCCCCAGTCAGTATTTGGCACCTTTAGTCTATATTACCATAAGGGTGGAACCATTAGATAAACAAGCAGATTGAGGAAAGATACTCACACACCTGGGTTTGCAGGACCCAGAATTTAGAATCTTGGGTTCCTCTTGTTTTTTATCTTCTACCACTTAGACTGAGACAAAGGGGAAAAAAAGAGAAAGCACGTGCATTTCTGATATCCTTATGTCGTGAGAAGAAGATTTTATATTGATACTTGCAGACAGGGAAAATAAGGCCCATTTTAATTTTCACTTCTCCTTTCCTGCACCACCCAAATCCCAAGCCAAGTTTTGAAACAACTCTCAAAACATCCAACCACAGGGTTTTAACCACATACATACCTTGGTTCTTGAAATTAAAAGACAGATTAATCAAGCATTTCTATTTGTTGAAACTTTAGTAAGAAGACCTGACTATCTTCCCTCATATCTTGAAGGTTCTCCTTTCCACCCCTCACTACAATACATCCTGTGAAACGAGGAGAGCTTGAATGCTGAGTGCCTGTCTAAAGGAAAACAGAAAGCCCTGAGCTAGATTTTCTTTTTCCTTTACTTATATTTTCTAGGACACATACCTATACATTACAGTCTTCAATTTCATAGCCCATTTTCCAGAATCAGACTTTCACAGCGTTATGTTCATAGGTAAGGACTGATCTTCATTGGTGGTCCAGAGCATGTATGTGTTTCTCAGTAGATTATTTATTATGGCCATGCAGAAAGCACCAAGACCAAGAGACAGATATTTGATACACCCAGAAGTCATTAGGATTGGCAGGAACAAAATATTGAAGAACCCAAGGCCTGGGGAAGATTCTCTTGAGATAGTAGAGATTCCTTTGAGGAAACTAATTGGTCACTTTTGAAAATCTGAATGTGCAGCATTAAGATTATAATTATTTTTCACTATTTTTACATTTTAAAAAATTTCCTCACATTTCAACATGTTTCTTGTCAGTCTTACAAAGTGGGATAGATATTTTATGAATAAAATAAAATAAAGGAGCCAATAATAAGTGCATAACTTTAGGTATCTCTGCATAAATAAAGTATGGGTGATAAATGATTTGACCTATAGAGCTTAATCAAGGAAGCAAGTTTGAACTCATCAATTTTCCTGAGACTTGGGTTATGGTACTCACAACTACAATATCACTCGACGGGGATTCTTATCTTTTTTTTGTGTCATGGGCCCCTTTGGTGGTATGGATCATTTTATAAACTTCCTTCTCAGAGAACTATTTTAAATATATAAAATAAAACACATGAGATCATAAGGAGACCAATTATGATAGAATAAATGTATCAAAATACTTAAAAAAAAAAAAAGAAAGGGGCGGCTAGGTGGCGAAGTGAATAGAGCACCAGCCCTGGAGTCAGGAGGACCTGAGTTCAAATCCAGACTTAGACACTTAACACAAAACTAGCCACGTGACCTTGGCCAAGTCGCTTAATCCCAATTGCCCTGCCTTCCACCCTCCAAAAAAAAAGCAAAAAAAAAAAAAAAAAAGGAAAGAAAAATAATCCCAAGTTTAGGGAACCCAAGTTAAGAATTCCTATTCTAGAATGGTGTAGTTTATTCAAGGTGAACATTAATATATATTTATATATATATATGTCATATGTAATATATTTATAGTTTTTTTTTATAGCAGAATGTCATTCTCCAAGAAGTTTCAGAAGCAAAACTTTAACGTACATTCTAGGTCTCTTAACTATTAGGTGTTGGTTGCAGAAACAATGGAGACCTTGAGGGGCAAAGTAACTCTTCTATTTTTTATATATGATAAAGGAGAGAAAAGTGGGGAATAATTTTATATTAACCACAAATTTGGGGAAAGTAGATTTCAAAACAGAGATAGGATGTGTAAAATCCTATGGTCTAAAATTCTACTGAGGAAAGAAGCCTGGGGGGGTATATCACAACGCTGATATTTTCTTTCTTAAATATGTTTTTATTGATGTATTTCTTTTAATAACACTGTTGTTTTTCCTTGTACACTCCCCCTTTTCCTTCCATAGAACCACCTAATATAGCATTTTAAAGGAAAAGAAGAGGAAAAAACCAGAATAACTGACAAATTGAAAAAGTATAAAATTATATGTGATATGCATCATTCCCACCTCACCAAATGGCTCAGTTGGGAATATTTTCTCATATCTCTTATTTTGATACATTCCTGTTTTATATAAATTTTTAAGGAGGACTAGTATCTCTGGTGTGAGGACCTGGCAAGCCCTTTTCATGGCTGTTTATCCACCTTTGTTGTCTACTTGGCAGTCGACTATCATCTATGGCTACAAGAAGCTGTAGCATGCACAGCAGAAATCATCTTGACAGATGGGCTAAACCAAATCGAGGGTAACTGGCCTCAAGCCTCATGGTGTGTTAGAGGGCTATCTCCCTCAAGCTTGTAAAAACTTCCCTTTGTGGAATGGGAGGATGAAAACAGTTTGTTCCAACAGTAATGAAGGTGGCTGAAGCAGGTGAGATGCTTAGAGCTTGGTCAAACATCGAAAACACCAAGGTTATCCATTGCACTGTGCTAGGCCATTGCTAGTTGTCTTGACTTTTGAGTTGCAAGTAGACTTTAATAATGCCGGCAGGGAAAGTAAAGCTGAGGACTTTGTGCAACTCTGCTTCACTTCAATTCATGCAGGAGTCACAGCATCACCTTGTGATGTCATTGATCCTTTTTTAGGAAAAAGGATTAACAACAACAACTTTATAATATTCACTTTTGATTTTTGTATTTGTGTGTGTGGTTGTTCTTTCTGTTAAAAAGTTGTGTATATTATTTTCTAGGCTCTGCTTATTTCAACTTACATCAGTTTATGGAGATCTTTTCATGCTTCTCTGTATTCATCATATTCACTAATTTTTTTACAGCAAAGTAATATTCCCTTGCATTCATGTACAACAATTTGTTTAGCCATTCCTCAATTAAAGATCATCTACTTTATTTCCAATTCTTTGCTACCATAAAATGCTCCTATATTTTGGTGTACATTTATATTTCTTATCAATGGTCTCCTTGGAGAATAATCTTAGTAATGGCATTTCTTAGTCAAAGGATATTGACATTTTGGTCATTTTGAATAATTTAAAACTGTGTTCCAATAGAGTTGCACTGATTCACAGCTCTACCAACAATGTGCTAATGCACCTGTCTTTTCACAACCCTTCCAATATTGTGTTGCCATCTTCTATCATATTTACTAATATGCAGAATATGAGGTGAAATCTCAATGTTTTTCGATTTTAATTTCTCTATTAATGATTTGGAGTACTCTTGCATGTGGTTGTTAATAGTTTGCAATTATTTCAAGAACTTTGTTCATATATATGCATATATATATGTGTATATACATATGTATATGTATATTTATGAAAAGAAAGATATAGATATTTTTGTTGTTGTTTATGTAACTATAGTTATTTCTATACTGAGATAAAATTTTTATTTCTTGTACATTATTCCTATTTGGAGAACTTTGAGAGGTCATGATATTTGAAGAAAATGTCTAATCTCCTATTTTGTTGGTCATATGACCAAATCTAATTAAGTAGTCTATAAAATATAGAAAAATCTGTCAGCTTTCATATTATGTTTAATAAAAACTTCAGAGTTCCCCAAATTATTCACTGTATTATTCACCAATATGCCTTCAGCATTGATTTCACTGCCACTAGGCACTCCCAGTGTAAAAAAATTTGATAATTCAAAGCTTGATTATTGCTATCATAAAATAAAACCATGTAATTTTGTTTGTTTGTCTCAAGTACCTCCTTAGTGTAACTAAATACCTATTTAAAGGGGATATTTAAAGAAACCATGTATGTTTGTTATTTTAGTAGAGTTAACATATACAATGACAAAAGGCAAATTATATGCAATTTGTGGTTTATGGTTTTTTTGTTTGTCTAATATAAATATGTTGCTATTAATGGTTTAGAGGAAAAAGAAAAGAAAGATGTACAAAAATACTAAAGTTAGAGTGCATTGATGAGAGAGTAATTGAAGTCTCTGAGTTAATGGAAATGTTAATTCGATTGAACTCTACTCTGGTCATCACTTCCCATGAGACTTGTGGTCAAGTATTGTTACAAAATTTTTTTTTTTCAGCATCCCTCTTTCTTTTTTTTTTTATTAAACAAATGCTTTATTAACTTCTGTTTTTCATCATTCATTTCCACCAGATTTTGAGTTACAATCATTTTCACACCATTATTCCCCTACCCAACCTCCCAGAATAGCAGTCCCACAAGATATCGCTTCCTCCAATCTGCTCTCTCCCATACCTTCTCCCATACCCCCATCGCTTTTCCATTAGAGGAAGATGAATCTTTGTGTCCCAATGCCTGCAATCTTATCTCCCAATTATAGGCAAAAGAGTATTAATAATAGTATTTATTATATATTTGAAACATTTAATGTTACGACCTCGAATTTCAGTCCATTCCTTCCTCCCTTGTCACCCATTCCTTCTTGGGAGATAAGTAATTCAGTATATGTTGTACATGTCTAGCTATGCAAAACATTTCATAGTAGATATATTGTACAAGGCTGGTTATAATTCCCCCCACTCATCCCACCCCCCACCTGGTCATTCCCTACATGATCCTGTCCCTCTTCTATAGTGGGTACTTCCAACCTCCCCTCCCCCAAGGATGCCTCCCATCCATCATCCCTCCTCTCATCCCCCTTCCCCCTATCCTGCTGCAGGTTGAGATTCCCATTTAATATGTATGTCATTTTCTCCCTGAACCAAATTCAATGTGAATGTGGTTTTGCCTTTTTAGCCTTCCTTATTCTCCCCCTCTTTGCAACCACTTCCCTACATGGATAGTTTACCCTACCTGTCTCTCCCCATCTCTCTTGCCACTTTCCTTTTTTTTTTGGTTTTTTTTTTGTTTTTTTGTTTTTTTGTTTTTGTTTTTTTTTTTGTGGGTTTGTTTTTGTTTTTTGGTGTTGTTTTTGTGTTTTTTGTTTTTTTTGTTTTTGGTTTTTTTTGTGTTGGTGTTTTTTTTTTGGTTTTTTTGTGTTGGTTTTTTGTGTTTTTTGTTGTTTTGTGGGTGGTGTTGGGTTTTGTTTTTTGTTGGTTTTTTGTTTGTGTGGGGGTTGGGTTTTGTTGTGTTTTTTGTTGTTTTTTGGGTTGGTTTTTTTTGTTGGGGTTTGGTGGTTTTTTGGGGTTTTTTTTTGGGTTTTTTGGGGTTGGTGGTTTTTTTTTTTGTTGGTTTGGGGTTTTTGGCAAGCTGTAAACCCACCCACGACTTCCACCCTAGATCACAATCCAGATCCAGGGAGGTTAAAGCAAGAGCGATTACCCCCCAAGACTGATCGCTGGATCTCCCCACGATTTGTAGGCTGGGAGCCGGAAATGCCTCTGAAAACTACAAAATGGCGTGTCTCCTCAGCGGCTTCTAGCCCCCAGGGGAGGGAGCTGACGCATTTCCCAAATACAGGTCCCAAAGTCCATAGGACACTAACCTCTTACTTTGTCCTAGGCATGTCTATGTTGATAATTCTGGAGTCGCCACTGCTCCTGGTGTTCTGGGGTTCCTCCAGCTGGCTGCTGGCCCTGCCGCCCTGGGGCTAAAACCTCAGCTCACGTGGACCTGGGCTCGGCTTGGCTCCGCTCCTGAGCTCTGCGCGGTGCCGGCTCCCAGACCGCTGCGCTGGTCCTTCCTGCAGGGCTGCTGGGCTGTCCTCAGCGGGAGGTTAGCTTCTCTGTGTCGTTCTGTGGGTGCTGGGGCTCCAGAAGTTGTTCAGAGTCCTTTTTTACATAGTTTGTGGGGAATCTGGGGGCAGAGAGGCTTGGACGAGCTGTTTCTACTCCGCCATCTTGGCTCCGCTGTTACAAAATTTTAAGAAGGTTTGTCGTTGATGCCTCATTTTGGCACAGAAGTGACTTCAGAATTTTTAAGGCAATGACAATAAAACACAAGCACTCTCATGTACTCTCAAGTTGAAAAGGTCTTGGACAAGGTAACAGTGAAAGACTCAATGTGGGTCAAGGGGTAGCCTAGCTAAGTAAAGAAATGCTGTTCACCAGTACCTTTTGTACCACCATGCTATTTTGGCCACTGTGACCCCTTCACACAATAGTGAATGATCAAAGAATCTGGACATTTTTCATTTGGAAAAAACTGATGATTTATCTTTCTATAGTTGTTAGTATAGATGTTCTGATGAAAAATAGTGAGATCAAGGAAGAGAGAACAAACATCAGTGGACAGATTGACACATGTTCTTTGATCTAGTAATACTGGCCTGCTGGCGTTTCCATGAACAAGACACCCTATCTCTCATTTCCATGCATTTTGTATGACTGTGTGTTATGCCTAGAATGCTCTCCTTCTGGTTTAGCTACTGACCTTTCTTACTTCTTTTAAGTCTCAGTTAAAATTCCATCTTTTAATGGAAGTCCCCACAACTTCTCTTATCTGTTAATTATTTCCTATTGACCTTATATATAGCATGTTTTGTATATATTTATTTGCAAATTGTCGCTCCCAGTAGATTGTAAACTCCTTGAATTTTTGTCCTTTTTTTTAATTCTTAGAAATTAGCACAGTGTGTAATACACAATAGGTGCTTAATATATGTTTATTGGTTGGTTAATTGGTTGACAATTTCCCAGAGGCACACCAGCTCAAACTAAAGAACTTCCTAAGTACTTGGTGAAAACACAGAATGGGTTCTAGTGAGGTGATAAGCATCCCATGATTTGAGGTTTTCTCAGAGACTATGAAATACAAGAATCAAAGATTTTGTTACGTTCATTCCTGCTTGAAATTATGAATTAGGTGAGTTGACTGTAAATATTTTGCTAGCTCTCAGATTTTACAATTTTGTCAGCTGTTTCATTCTGCACAGAACATCTCTTAAGGACTGTTTCACCTCCCCATTTCTTTCTTTTTTTGGGGGGAAGTTTGCAGGGGGAAAGGCAGGATAATTGGGGTTAAGTGACTTGCCCAAGCTTGCATGGCTAATAAGTGTGTCAAGTATCTGAGGCTGGATTTGAACTCAGTTTCTCCTGACTCCAGGGCCGGTGTTCTATTCACTGCACCACCTAGATGCCCCTCACATGCCCATTTCTTAAAGTAGAAGTAAAAGGGTTCAAGGAAGGAGTCACCACAGTTGAAAGGTTGCCTCTCTACTGGTGCCTAATCTATTATCTTACTTTGGTACACATACATGAAAATAATGCTTCCATAAATTAGACCGGGATGAGACAAGAACACCCAAGAAAAAAGTTGCTTAGTAGTTTAGGAATTATGGTTGTTATAAATCAGTCTTCCACAAAAGATAAGCTGCTAAAGGAAAAATATGCATTAGTGCTTGGAGGCAGTAGGTTGTCCATGTAATAGTGTTAACAACCATGTTTCCTGTCAGGGACAGCAAATACAAGAATAAATGGATTTCAAAGAGGAATTTTCCCAAGTGTTCTGAATACAGGAAATCCCTCTAGGATGAATTCCTGGACAGTAGTCTCATTCCCCCTTTGTACTTTGTACCATGTCTTCTTTTTGACCTCTAAAACCAAAAGGTCATATTCACCAAATGGTAACATTGAATTTTAAGTGAGTCTCAATATTTATTTTGTTTTTATTGCCTAAGATTCAAACATAAGCACAGGAAGAAGCTGTTTATACAAATGGACTGACAAATCTTCCATTTCTGATAGTATATGTCCCTTTCCCTTCATCTCTCTCTCTGTCTCTGTCTCTGTCTCTTTTTGCCTTTTTGGAGGGGGAAGGCAGGGCAATTGGGGTTAAGTTACTTGCTCAAGGTTACACAGCTAACAAGTGTTAAGTGTATGAGACCAGATTTGAACTCAGATCCTCCTGACTCTAGGGCCGATGCTCTATTCACTGCATCACCTAGCTGTACCCCTTTATCTCTATCACAGGGTATCAAATTTGTTTTAGAATTTGTTCTCCAATACCAATATTGCTTATTACAATGAATCTTAGTTCATTTGGCTTTCAGCATTATTTTAATCTGCATTATTATAATCACTGTGACTCATTTTGCTTTCTTATGCATCAATTCTGTCTTCCCATATTTCTTTGAATTCTTCCTATTCATCATACTATATGAATCAGCAAAATCTCATTAAACTCATATATCTTACTTATTAAGTCATTCTCTAATTAATTTATTTGCATCTAAAAAAAGATAACTACATAAAATTCTCCCATTCAAATGTTTTCATATGTGAAATTTTTTCTTTCTTTCTCTCTCTCTCTGGTTCAATACTTACTCCTCCCTGAGACACCATGTGACCTACATAGTTGACTGAAGTGGTGAAGCTCTGACATTTGTCAATTGATAACTTTGGACTGATGGGGTATGGGCCCTGGAAACACCCCCCTCCACCCCCCTTTCCTTGAACTTTCCCACCTGGCCAAGTCTCTGGCATTCGCCTGAGGCTCATTTCAGTATAATCTTTTTACTTCCCTTTCACAGTGGCCCTCATAGTCTGCACCTGGCCCCATCCTAGACTGCTACTCCTTGATTCCATCTATACCCCCTTATTGATAGCTGTATATTAGGTCCATCTTGTCCCTCACTAAATTACTCAGATTCAAGTTGGTCTGCTTGTCATTACAAGCATCACAAATGCTCAGATTCTTAAAATCTGGTCAACAGTGTGGATTCTTAAAATCTCACTCAAAGCAACTGGTGTTTTAATAAACCTTGTCTCTGACTGAAAGAAGACTTGGGTTGAATTCATTCAAAGCAGGACTCACATCATTTGCCCTTGAATTTTGGGATCCCCAGAATCTTGGATCTCAACTTGACCAGCCACATCGAGTTAATATGACATCTTAGAGTTAATATAATATTGTTATAACATGTTAATCCAAAATATTTCCAATCTCATACAATTCATTTTAGTACACTAATGGCTCTAGGGAGTTCAAATCTCCAATTACTTTTTCTTTCAAAAAGTTTTCATGATAATTTTTTTCTATCACCATAATTTCTATCACAACAGTATCCTTACCCCCAGACTTCCGATAGAGTCAATTATTATGACAAATATGATTTTTAAAAATATAAGAAGAAAATGAGGAGAAGAAAATCAGAAAAACACCAATAGATTATTAATTCCAATAGTCCAAAAACATATACAACATTTCTGGACTATCTACTTCCATAAAGTAGTGAGGTGGTGGTATCTTCTTTTTAGCCATACTTATTCTTTATAATTTTACAACATTCGCTTTTATTTTTGTTTGAGTGTAGTTGCTATTTTATTTTTTCTTGCTATAGTCATTGTGAATATTTTTTTACACTGCTTACTTTATTCTGCACATAGTTTATATGGAACTTTTTGTGCTTCCTTGTATTAACACATTCACTATTTTTTTTTTCATGGAACAATAATCCTCTGTTACATTCATGTACGCATTTTGTTGAACTATTCCCGAGTCAATGGGCATCTACTTTATTTTTAAATTCTGTAATACCACAAAAAGTACTGCCATAAATTATTTTGATATGGAGCTTTTTCTTTTCAATGACTTCTTTGGGGGTATAATTCTAGTAATGGCATCTCTGTGTCAAAAGATAGAGACCTTTTAGGCACTTTATTTGCATAATTCCAAATTCCTTTCCAAAATGGTTGTTGTGATTCACATCTACACCAACAATGTACTTTGTGAATACATATGTATGTGTGTGTATATTTGTGAATATATCTTTATATTTGTATATAAATACACACATATGTGTATACATTTTAATTATTTGTCTTGAATACTTAATTTTTATCAGAGAAATCTGATGGAAACACACTCATATTTTCCATCCAACTGCTTCTCTTCTTGTCATAGGTGCATTACTTTTGTTTGTGTAGATGCTTTTTCAATTTCATGTAAACTTGTAATTGCCTCTATTCCTTGCTTGGTTAAGAATACGACTCTTACCCAGAGCTGCAAAAGGTATATGATTTGCTTCTCTTTATTTTTTTTATAATCTGATCCTTAATATTAAGGCCACATATCCATTTATGATATATTGTGGAATATATGATACAAGTGTTGTTCTAAGCCTAATATATGTTTTCCTCTTTTCTTAGAATTTTTTGTAAAATAGATAATTGTTTCAAAAACAACTTGTTTTCTAGTTTATTGAACACTAAATTATTGGCTGCCATTGATTTTTATTCTCTCTTATCTAGTTTCATCCATTGATATAACTCTCTATTTTTATAATCAATATCATATGGTTCTGAGAAGCGCTATTTTAAAAAATATAATTTCGGGGCGGCTAGGTGGCTCAGTGAATAGAGCAGCAGCCCTGGAGTCAGAAGGACCCGAGTTCGGAGCTGGCCTCCGACACTTAAGCCACACAAACAAAAACCTAGCTGTGTAACCTTGGGCAAATTACTTAACCCCAATTGCCCTAAAGGGGCGGCTAGGTGGCGCAGTGAGTAAGAGCGCTGGCCTCGGAGTTGGGATGACCCGAGATCAGATCCGGCCTCAGAAAATGAGCACCCACGCATAAATAATGACTAGCCATGTAACCTTGAGCAAGTTACTTAACCCCAATTGCTTTGAAAATAAAAAAAATATATATATAATTTGGTGTCTTGAAGAGTTATTGCCCCTTTTGTTTCTAAATTTTACATTATTTACATCGATATAGATATTTTCTTTTGCCAAATGGATTCTGTCATTATTTTATCAAAATCTATCAAGCATTTTTTGAAAATTTTATTTTTATAAAATTAAAACTAATTAATTTTGATAGCAGTTTCATTTTCATGTTATTGTTTAGACTCAGGCATGGGTGGTGAATATTCCTCCAGTAAATTAAATTTTTCTTTTTTTTTAAATTTTTTTTAAATTTTGATTTTGACAAATGCTTTATTAACTTCTGGTTTACATCATTCATTTCATCCAGATTTTGAGTTACAACTTTTTCTCCATTTTTCCCCTACCCACCACCCCAGAATAGCAGTCCCACAAGATATCCCCTCATCCAATCTGCTCTCTCTCATATCTTCTTCCATACCGCCTTTGAATTTGCCATTAGGGAAAGGTGAATCTCTTATCTCCCAATTACATGCAAGATAGTATTAATAATAGTATTTATATACATTTGAAACATTTAATTTTAAAACTTTGAATTGCAGATCCATTCCCTTCCTCCCTTGTCACCCACTCCCTCTGGGAAGACAAACAATTCAGTATGTGTTGTACATGTATAGCTATGCAAAACATTACCATAGTGTATATATTGTAAAAGACTGCTTATATTTCCCTCCCTTCCATCCCACCCCCCACCTGGTCCATTCCCTACTTGATCCTGTCCCTCTTCGAAAGTGGGTACTTCCTACCTCCCCTAACCCCAGAATGTCCTCCCCTCCATCATCCCCCCTCTCATCCCCCTTCCCCCTTCTCTCTTGCAGGATGAGATATCCTATTTAATATGTATGTCATTCTCTCCCTGAGCCAAATTCAATGAGAATATGGTTTTGACTCTTTGCCTTCCTGTTCTTCCCCTCCCCTGCAACTACTTCCCCTTGCCTCTTCTACATGAGATAGTTTACCCTACCCTGTCTCTCCCCATCTCCTCTTGCCACTTTATTCTCTCACCTCTTAACTTCACCCCTTAAGTATCATCCCTTCCCACCAAATTCAACCTGTGCCCTCTATCCATGTATACCTGTAAACATATATACACACATTCACATATGTATTCATATGCCCATATACCTTTCTTCAATTATTTTCATAATGAGGAAGGTTTTATCAGTCCCAGTTATTGTTTTTCCCTGTAGGAATGTAAATAGTTCAACTTTGATAAGTTCCTTTTGATTTCTTTTCCCTGATTACCTTCTCAAGCATCTCTTGCTTCTTGTGTCTGAATGTCATATTTTCTATTCAACTCTGTTTTTTCCTCAAGAATGCTTGAAAGTCCTCTATTCCACTGAATGACCATATTTTCCCCCAAAATAAGATACTCAGTCTTGCTGGGTAGGTGATTCTTGGTTTTAATCCCAGCTCTTTGGACCTCTGTAATATCATATTCCATGGCCTTTGATCCCTCAGTGTAGAAGCTGTCAGGTCCTGTGCTATTCTGATTGTGTTTCCACAATATTGAAACTGTTTCTTCCTGGCTGCTTGGAGTATTTTCTCCTTGATCTGGGAGCTCTGGAACCTGGCTATAATATTCCTAGGAATTTTTCTTTTTGGGATCTTTTTCAGGAGGTGATCAGTGGATTCTTTTATTTTATTTATTTATTTTTTTTTGCTTTTTGGAGGGAGATTGGGGTTAAGTAACTTTCCCAAGGTCACATGGCTAGGTTTTTGTTTGTGTGTGCGTTGTGTCTGAGGCTGGATCTGAATTCAGGTCCTTCTGACTCCAGGGCCAACAATCTACTCACTGCACCACCTAGCCACCCCCCAATCAGTGGATTCTTTAAACCTCTATTTCCCCCTCTGGGTCTAAAACATCAGGGCAATTTTCCTTGAGAATTTCTTGAAGGATGATTTCTAGGTTCTTTCTTTGATCATGGCTTTCAGGTAGTCCAATAATTTTTAAATTATCTCTCCTGGATCTATTTTCCAGGTCAGTGGTTTTTCCCATGAGATATTTCACATTGCTTTCTATTCTTTCATTTGTTTGGATCTGTTTGACAGCATCTTGATTTCTCATAAAGTCACTAGCTTCCATTTGCTCCAGTCTAACTCTGAAGGAATGAATCTCCTCAGTGAGCTTTTGAGATTCTTTTTTCATCTGGCAAATTCGGCTTTTTAAGGCATTCTTCTCCTCATTGCCTTTTTGAGCCTCTTTTGCCATTTGAGTTAGTCTATTTTTTAAGGTGTTATTTTCCTCAGTCAGGCTGTTGACTCTCATTTCATACTTTTCCTGCATCCTTCTCATTTCTCTTCCCAATTTTTCCTCCACTTCTCTTATTTGGTTTTTAAAATCCTTCTTAAGGCCCTCTATGGCCTGTAACCCACTCATATTTTCATTTGGGGCTTTTGGTGCAGCAGTTCTGACCTCACAGGTGTCCTCCTCTTCCATACTTTGATCCTCTTTGCCCCCCAAATAGGAGTCTAATGTTGTATTTTTCTGTTTATTTTGTTTCCTTTGCCTAGGCATGTTGCCACAGTAGTACTCTGCCACCAGACAGGGGGGCTTCCTTCCCAAACACTGGGGTCTTCACAACTTCTGGAGGTATTAATTGGGTGGCCTCTGTAAATCCTCCACATGCTCTGGCAAGTTGCATACCGCCCCCCCCCAGACCTCCCCCCCAGACCACAATCTAGATCCAAGCAGGTTAAAGCAAGGGTGATTAACCCCCAGACTGATTGCTGGATCTCCCTACAGTTCACAGACCAGGAGCTGAAGCTGCCACTGAAGCTGAAAAATGGCTTCTGTGCTGAGGCTCCTCAGCTGCTTCTTGTCCCCAGGGGAAGAAGCTGACAAGTTCCCCAAATACTGGTCCCAAAGTCCTTAGGCCACTATCCTCTCACTTTGTCCTAGGCATGTCTGTGTTGATAATTTTGGAATCGCCACAGCTGCTCTGCTGGTGTTCTGGGTTCCCTCTAGCCAGCTGCTGGCCCAGCTGCCCTCGGGCTAAACCCGAGGCTCACGGGAGCCTGAACTCGGCTCCCTGAGTCCTGTCCTGTCAGTTCCCAGTGCACTGCACTGCCTGCTCTCAGAGTACTGTGCTGGCTGCTCCCTACAGGGCTGCTGGTCTGTCCTCAGTGGGAGGTTAGCTTCTCTGTGTCATTCTGTGAGTGCTGGAACTCTAGAAGTTGTTCAGAGTCCACTTTTTACATAGTTTGGAAGTGGTATTGGGGGGAGCACCTTGGAAGTGCTATTACTACTCCACCATCTTGGCTCTGCCCCCCAAATTTTTCTTTTTTTTTTTTAAGGCAAATTTTGTAATAAATTCCCTACAACTATTTTTTGGAGTATATATTGTTAGATTGACTCCAGGAATATTTTATGCAATTTACACTTCTATGGATTGGTACTTCCCCATCTTCGATTTTGTTATGATTATTCAGAAATGCTATTGAGTTTTGAGAGCTTATATTTTATAGCTTGAAAAATTACTGAAGCTATTGCCTTAATTAGTGTCTTTTTTTTAACTCCATAGGATGCTCTAAATAAACTTTATGCCATTGGTAAACAGATAAAGCTAGCTTCTCTCATTGTTTTTATACCTTTAATTTTTCTCTCTTCTCTTACTGCTATTCTAGAACTATATTACATAATAGTAGCAAAAGTGGATATCCTTGATTTACTGATTTATTTAGTGGGGAATATGTTCACATTATTTTTTGTGAAATTTTGAGTTCCAAATTTTTGCCTCTCTTCTCCCTACTCCCAAGATGATAAGCAATTTACATAGATGATTTTTATCTCATTAAAAATGTTCCTCTATACCTATATTTTGTAGGGTTTTAGTACAAATGAGTATTATACATTTTCAATTTTTTTCTCACAGATAGATAGTAATAATGTATTTTTGGATGTTTTTTCCTCAATATTATTTTGCAGGTAGTTTCCCTAATATTGAATACTTCTTATATCCCTGATATTAATCCAACTTGATAAAAATAAATGACTTAAGGACTTCTTGGAGTATGTTTAACTAGATTTTATTTAAAATTTTGAACTGATATTAATTAATGCCATTGGTTTATAGTTCTCCCATGCATTATCTTTCTTTTAGGTATCAGGACTATAGCTGTCCCATAAAAGAAACTTTGTAGGAAGCTTTTTCCTTGACTTTTGAGAATAGTTTATGTGGGATGGATTTTCCTTTAAGTTAAATTAAATTAAAATTTAATTTTTATTTTAAAAAGTTTGGTTGAATTGTCCTATGAATCCCTCAGAATAGGGAGGGTTTTTTTTTTTTTTTGGTAATTCCTTTACCAGTAATTCTGTTTAATTGTCTGGGATTGGATTATTTATGATTTTCATTATTTTGGGTATTTTATATTTTTGAAGGCATTCCTCTATTTCCTTTGTATTTTCAGTTCTATTAGCATTTCACTATTCATTGTAGGTTTTGAAAATTCTTTTTACTCCTATTTTTCTTGTGATTTTACATTATTCACTTGCTATTTTGTTGATGTAACTCTGTCCTTTTAAATTATATTGGCTAAAGGTTTATCAATTTTATTGGTTCCCCCCCAAAATTAGATTTTAGTATTATTTATCACTTCTATGCTTTTTGTTTCAAACTTATTTCTTCTTTAATTTAATAACTCCTATTTATGCTCATTTTAAGTTTATTTGTTACATTATAATTTTAAAATGTGTATTCAATTTGCTGTCTATTTTGTAAATGTATATTTATAGCAATACGATTTTTCTCTAAGGACTACTTTAGTTGTATTCTCACCCATTTCAGTATGTTGTTTCAGCATTATAATTTTATTTCCCATACTTAATTAACTGTTTCCATGATTTGTTTGTTGACTCACTCATTCACTTATTATTTATGATTCCTCTGTTAAATCAACATTTGAGTCTGTCTTTTGTTTATGTCCCCTGAATTGATTACTATTGATTACTACTTTTATTGAGTTGTAATCTATGAAGAATGTTATTAATTCTTATTTTACATTTATTTGTAATATCCCTATATTTTAATTGCTCAGTTTATTCTGCAAATAGTTCATGTAGAACTTTTTATGCTTTTTATATTTATCACATTTGCCATTTTTTCATAGCACAATATTTTATTACCTTTATGTACCAAATTTTATTTAACTATTTCCCCAAATCAATAGGCATCTACTTTGTTTTTAATTCTATGTTATCACAAAAAATTACTGTTATACATATTTTGGTATGGAGACTTTCTTCTTATCAATGAATTCCTTAGGGCAGAAATCCAATAATGGTATCTCTGGGTCAAATAATATGAACCTTTGAGGCCCTAATATATAATCATTTTTTTGGTAAAAGTTTCATGTGGTGCTGAGAAATGTTCCTTTAGAGAATGTGATAAGTCTTTTACCTCTAGTTTCTCTAATGATATGTTCAATTCCATATTTTCTGTTTTGTTTATCTTTTTCTTATTATCAGTTTTGTTTATCTTTTGTTTATCCAAAAATTTAGAAACATTGAAACCTCTTCAAACAACTTCATAACTTTTTTATGTCTTCTAGTTCAGTTAACTTTTTCTTTATGAACTTAGATGCTGAAGCATTTGTAGAATTTGTGTAATATTGCTATTGGTTTATTTTTCATATTTTCATTCAATACAATGTAGTGTTCTGGTTTATTCCTTTTTATTTTGTGAATGCTTGCTTTTACTTTGTATGATTGATGCTCCTCTTTTTTTTTGGATCAGCTGATGCAAACTTTTTTCCCCCTACCCTATAATTTTTTCAGTGTATTTCTTTGGGTTTTAATTATCTTTCATGTACGTAACAGATTATGAGATTTTCTCGTCTTCTTTTTGTAGTAGAAAGTAACTTCTGGAATTCTTTATTTTGCCTACACACTGTTACACAGCACGGAGTTTTTCCACGTTATTTTTGTCTGTGTTAAGCTGGTATATGCTAATTCACAGGAAGAAACATGGTAACATATGGCTTACAGACAGTAAGGTAAGATAAGATCACCACTTGTCAGAGATGCTGTAGACAGAACTTGTGAGAGGTTCCTTCCAAATCTTGGTTTCAATTAAATATGATATTTAACAGCTGATAGATGACTATGGGTGACAGCAATCTAATCAGGTGGATATTTACTGATGAATTTGTGTGCATACAAACCCAGATGTCTATGTGATCTATGTTACTGAAAGTCATAGAACAGCTTCCTTGGAGTCACAAATACTTCACAATGTCTTCCTTAATCTCTTAGCATTGGGCCTTTCGATTGGCGATCAAAAGTTAGAGAACTTCAGTGAGCTTCTTCTTCAGTTCTCTAGGGAGCATAGCTCTACTTGAGTAATCCTTCTCATGCTTCTCTTGCTTCTTGTATCTGAATGTCAAATTTTCTATTCAGCTCTGTTTTTTTTCATGAAGGATGCTTGAAAGTCCTTTTTTCCATCGAATGACCATATTTGCCCGTGAAACATGATACTCAGTTTTGCTGGGTTGGTGATTCTTGGTCTTAATCCCAGCTCCTTTGACCCCCTGAATATCATATGCCAAGCCCTTTGATCCCTCAGGGTAGAAGCTGCCAGGTCCTGTGTTATCCTGATTGTGTTTCTACAATATTCAAATTGTTTCATCCTGGCTGCTTGTAATATTCTCTCCTTGATCTGGGAATTTTGGAACCTGTCTATAATTTTCCTAGGAATTTTCTTTTTGGGATCTTTTTCAGGTGATAGGTGGATTCTTTCAACCTCTATTTCCCCCTCTGGTTCTAAAACATCAGGGCAATTTTCCTTGAGAATTTCTTGAAGGATGATTTCTAGGTTCCTTTTTTTGGTCATGGCTTTCAGGTAGTCCAATAATTTGTAAATTATCTCTCCTGGATCTATTTTCCAGGCCAGCAGTTTTTCTGATGAGATATTTCACATTGCCTTTTATTTTTTCATTTGTTTGGATCTGTTTAATAGTATCATGATTTCTCATAAATAAAGTAAAATTCAACCTCCTCTCCTTCCATTCAAATTATTTTGTTTGTTTTTAAATATTAATTTTCTGTGTTTTTAGTAAGAAAATATTTTTCTGTCATTCTTGTCATATTTGTTTTTCTCATAAAGTCACTAGCTTCCATTTGTTCCAATCTAATTCTGAAGGAGTTGTTCTCTTTAGTATGTGCTTTTGAGATTCTTATTCCATCTGGCAAATTTGGCTTTTTAAGTCATTCTGCTCCGCATTGGCTTTTTGAGCCTCATTTGCCATTTGAGTTAGTCTATTTTTAAGGTGTTATTTTCTTCAGTCAGGTTGTTGACTCTCTTTTCATGATTTTTTGTCATCATTCTCATTTATCTTCCCAATTTTTCCTCCACTTCTCTTATTTGGTTTTCAAAATCCTTCTTAAGCTCCTCTATGGCCTATAACCAGTTCATATTTTTCTTTGAAGCTTTTGGTGTAGGAGTTCTGACTTTATTGTCTTCCTCCTTTTCCATCCTTTGATCCTTTTCATCCCCCAAATAGGAGTCTAATGCTGGATTTCTCTGCTTGCTTTGCTTCCTTTGCTTGGTCATGTTGCCAGAGGTTGTGACTTGCCCTGGGTCACATAGCTTATAAGTACCTGAGGCTAGATTTGAAGTTAAATAAAGTCATCTGACTCCAGGCCCAGTCTTTTCTCTACTACCACCTGTCAGCCTCTGAAATGCAAAGATTTGACATCTACTACCACTTATAGTAGATCATTTAGTTCAAAGATTCAGTTATAGTAAAGTGAGGAAACAGACCTTTTTTTCTGTTCTTGGTTTTCCTCTATATTTAGTCAACAAGGACAACAACAACAACAACAACAACAATAAAAGCAACTATCATTTATAAAGTGCTTTAGATACATTAATTCATTTGGTCCTTTTGTTACTCCTTTAGGGAACACAGTAAAGATTTCTTTTCTTTCTTTTTTTTGCTTTCTTTCTATTTTCATTTTTCTTTTACCTGTCCTAAAGTCATCTTTCCTTGCTTCTCACATCTCTATAAACTCAATGAACATCAACTTTAAGAGTAAAGCACAAACAACAACACCTCTATGGTTAGGGTTGTTCAGTGATCATGAGCACTTTTAAGTCCATTGAAGTGGTAAGATGTATCCTAGAAAACTTTTAGGACTTTGCTCTCAATGAGAGAGATGTGGCTAAGAGTAATATCTACTTCCCCAAGACTAGGTTAAATTCTCTTTGAGAAGAAAAGGAAACTTTAGAGTGAATTCATCCAGGAAACTGAAGCCTGAACTTTTAAGTAATGTCTTGATAGCCTAGATAAAGAATAAATAGATAAGGAACAAAAAGTCAAGTCCAGGAGGAGTTGGAGCTCTTCATGCCTGACCCCCTCGACTGACTCAGTGTGCCTTGATCACAAATACAAACTTTAGACAACTGAATCAGTTTTGTACCATTGAGGATACAGTATAGTTTCCTTGTTATTAGGGAAACAAGGTTCATTCCATTCTTATATGGTTTAGCAATATCTCATTTCATTCCAAACTGAAGCCTAAAACACCAGATTGGCCTTACTCAGAACTCACAGATCATTTTCTACTATACAAACTTTGAAATTACCTTATCACAAAATACACAACCACTATGAAAAAAATAATTAATTGATCAAGAAGCATTTATTAGGGGCTTACTAAGTGAAAGGAACACTGGACCTTTATACAAATAATGTCCAGAATATTTGCATTTTCAGGATATGTAAACATCCAAAGATAAAATATTAGCAGATAGGAAACATATGATAGGGGAACCATATATAGAGGCATTGCATGCCTCCAACACTGCAAAACTACCGATGGGTTCAGTAGATATCATCCCACTGCTCTCAGCTGGACTGATTCCCTGCCATGTGACATTATCCGTTTCTCTAGGAGGTAAGGTCTCTTCCTGTGCCTGAGCTTTGGTTCTGCTCCACCTAGCAGAGGTAGTAAACCTCTTCTGTGAAGAGAAGACTACAGTTCTCTTCAGCCATCCTTGCCTTCCAGTATTTATGAATCCCTCTTCTCCTTATACAGGGTGCCTCTAGAAGATATAGATGTCTAGACTGAAACTTATATCCTTCTAATATATGTCTCTCTCTCAACTTCTTTTAACTTAGCTGAACTCTCCGGTGAATTGAACCATGATGAAACACCTTGTTTTTTGTTGTCTCTCCCTGGGCCTTTCAGTTCATCCACTGGCCAAGTTGATTCTGGTCCAATATCCACACACTCCTGGTTCTGTCTCATGGAACCAAACAAAAACAATTCTAGTCTCTCCTTCATGGGATGGCACTCAAATGTTTGAGTACGGTTATCACATGCCCTGTGAGTCTTCTTTTGTGCATACAGCCAGGTAGTACAGTGAATAGGGTAGTGAGCCTGGAGTCAGGAAGACCTCAGTTCAAATCTGGTCTCTGACATTTAGTGTGTGATGGAAGGTTATTGTGGTCACTGTGGTGGTCACAATAAGCTTGTGTTTGTATACAGCTTAGCACACTGGTTACTTTTATATAAATACATATTTATATAAATACTTAATTCCTACACCTCCTCACCCCAGCACAGATTAAACATCCCCACTTTCTTCTACCTGTCTTTATATGGGATGCTATTCATGTTTTGACTCTCCTTGTTGATCTCTGCATGTTCTCCAGCGTCTCAATATTCTTCCCAAACTGTAAACTTAAGAATTGACCACAATAGTTCAGTTGTGATCTGACCAGGGTAAACTATCAAGGGGCCACCACCTCCCTTTTTCTGGAAAGCTCTATGTTTACCTCCATTAAATTTTCTTACCCTTCTTAACATGTCTGGCACTGAGCTAGACCTGGGGAAGTGGGATATAAAGAGAAAATTAAACAGTCCCTACACTGACAGAGTTTAACATATTAGGGCAAACAACATGTATCCATTTAAGTATATTCAAAATGTGTGCAAAGTAAATAGAATGGAATATTTGGAGGTATATGTGGCACCTTCAGCTGGGTGGACCAGGAAAGGAATGAGAGAGGAAGGTTCATTTGAGCTGATCTTTGCTAGAAAATGGGGATGCTTAGGTGTAGAGATGCATGTATAAAGGACATGTTACCTTATAAAATGAATTTATTTTCAATTACTGAGAGTTATTTTGTGTAGAAAGCAATAAGAAATTTCTTTGTAGATCTAGAAGGCAAAGTAAAACCAGTTCAGATTTTCCTGGGGACACATCAGCTTGATGTCTCTCTAGCGAGTCAAAGAATTTCCTTAAATGAGAGGTTTTCATAGAGAGTATGGAACACCCTCAAGGATTTTAGAGATGTCTGGGATTTTGTAAAGAGAATCCATGTCTCAGATTATGGTTAGACAAGATAAGTTGTAAATGTGGCCAACACTAAGTTTCTACAATTCTATCTTAACAATTTAATTTTGTACAGAGCATCTTTTAAGGCCTGTTTTACCTGCTTGTTTCTTGGAATATAAATGAAGGGGTTCAAAACAGGGGTTGCCATGGTATTCACAAGAACTAACTCTCCATGGGTATCTAACCTATTAGCTTGTTTTGGTATCACATACATAAAAATGGAGCTTCTATATGTTACAGAGAGGACAATGAGATGGGAAGAGCATTTGGAGACAGCTTTCTGTTGCTCTTTGGCTGAAGGAAGACGTGCTATTGTTTTTATTATATTGACATAGGATATGACAGATGTAGCAAGAGAAGAGAGAAGAATAAACTTAGCAAAGAAAAAGCCCAATATTCTACCTCACTAGCATCAGAGCATGAGACATGGGTCAGAGGACCCAGATCACAGAAGAAATGATGAAGATTATTAGGTCCACAGAATGATAAGGCAGACATCTTTAAGGTCAGACTGAAGACTAGAATGAAACCCAAAATATAGCAGGATAAAACCAGCAGGAAACAGACCCTCTTGTTCACAATGCTATGGTAATGAAGTGGGTTACAGATTGCAATGTGCCTATCAAGAGATAATACCCTCAAGAGAAATAAACCTGTTGATGCCCCAGAAATGAAGAAAACTATTTTGTAAGACATGCTGCAAAGGAGATTGTGCACCAGAAAGAAAGATGGTCAGGAGCTTGGGAATGATGGTAGTTATACAGCAGGCTTCCAGAAGAGAGAAATTACTGAGAAAGAAGTACATTGGTACTTGGAGACGGTGGTCAATCCATGCGAGGATGACAATGACTGTGCTTCTTGTCATGGATACCGAGTATAGCACTAAATGGAGCACAAAGAGGAGCCTGCCCAGGAGCTGGACAGCAGGGAAGCCCTCCAGGATGAACTCTTTGATAATTGTTTCATTGCTTTTCTGTACCATCTTCCTTCTTTGATCTATAACAAATCATATCTAATAAATAGTAATAGGGAATTTTAATTGTCTCTCCCATGTTGTTATATTTTTTTAAGCTAATGTTATAATTAAATATGAATATAGGGGGAGGAAATTTGTCCAAATGAAAAGAAAAGCTCTCTTGATTATAGAAGTCAGAACTGATTTAATCCTATTAATCTGTAATTCAGAGTTTCCCCAAAATATAAAAAAAACTCTGAGTAAACTTGAAACCTCCTTTCTTGCCCAGTGTGAAAAACCTACTTGTGTAATTTGCTTAATTCTAATTAATAGTGAGTGAACTTAATAGACAAAATATAATATCTTCTAGGTTTCAAATACTTTTGCTGCATATTTTTAAAATACTGTAGAGGAATCCATGAATGTTATTATTTTTGAGTACATCATGCTTATAAAAGTACCTAAATGTTCACATTTGCAAAATTATAAAAGATTTTAGTAAGAGTCAGCATAGTGGAGTGGATAGAGAGCCACCCCCTGAATCAGGAATGATTAGATTTAAATCCTGCCTCTGACACACACTGTCAGGGACTTGAAGAAAGTCCATTGTTGCCTCTTTCAGCTCTTTAGGACTAAAAATCAGTAAATTAAGAAACGTCAATTAATTAATTAATTAATAAGTACCAGGAATTGTGCTCAGTGTTGGAGATAGGGAAAAAAAGGCAAAAGACAGACCATGCCCGTAAGGAGCTCACAATCTCATGGGGGAACACAACAAGCAAATAAATGTATACAAAAAAGTTCTAAATAGGATAAATAGGAAATCATTCTAAGAGGAAAGACACTCTTAGACATTAAGATGCGTTGGAAAAGGTTTCCTATCAAAGAGTCAAACACTCAGCCTACCTACAGCCCAGGAACCAGATCAAATGTAATCAAGAAATAATTAAAATAAGGAAAAATACAATAAAACAGTTAACACTGCATCTTAAAAGTAAATCTATATGCAGCCTAGGGGAGACCTCATGTATGGATTAATGGCCCTTGTTTCTATTTGAATTTTACACCACTGATGTAGAAGATGGGATTTTAATTTGAGTTTAAATGAAGCCAGGGAAGCCAGCAGGTGAAGATGCCTAGGGAGAACATTCCAGGCTTTGGGTACAGCTAAAGAAAGTCTGGAGGCAAAAACTCACATTGAACGACTTAACTGAAGCCTACTCTTTCAGTGAGTTGCAGACTTGATCTTGTCAATCTGAAAATTTGGTTAAAGGAGACAGATAAGCTAGATGATACATAGATTTTATATCATTTATCCACTTAAAACTGCCTTCCCCGACTCTAAAAAGCAAAAAAACCAAAAAAACCAAAAAAAACAAAAACAAAAAAACAAAAAAACCAAAAACCACACACACACACACACACACACACACACACACACCCCTAAACAAAACAAAGAAAACAAAATCTTATAGAAGTGAATGTTGAAAAATAAAAATAAAAATATTACATATGTATATATATATATTTGTATGTATGTATGAACAATAAAAAGGGTTCTTTCTATACTGGTGAAGCAATTATTCACACTAATGAAACCACAGAACCTTTAAGTATCAAAATAAAGAAAACTCCCCCCCCCTGCCAAAGACACTAGGGTGGTTTACCATTTCCTTCTCCAGCTTATTTTGCAGATGAGGAACTCAGGCAAACAGGGTTAGATCGTTTGCTTGGGTTCACATAGCTAGAAAGTGTCTGAGACTGGATTTGAACTCAGGTACTGACTTTAGGTACTTCAACACCTAGCACCTAGCCACTTTTATCATTACACTTTTTAAAAATTTGGTATATAATACAAATTAAATATGTAATAATATGATGCATAATGTTTCATATTATAATATTATTATATGGGTATTAAACTGGAAATGTGTTGTATTATGACAGTATGATGGAAAATAAATATGTTTAGTCTGTAACCTCTGAACTTGCTGCCTAATTCATCCTGATCCATCACATCACTCTAATTTCCCATGTAAGTCACAGGTTAGACCTAGACCATAAGTACTTTTTGATTCTAATATAGAGAGATTGTAGCAGTACAAAAACAAATCAAACTGAGATACAAGGTACTCATATAGAGGCAGGTCCCAAGAGTTAGTTTCATGCAATAACTGCTTTCATCTTCCACCAAATCAAGTACTTTTCTTGTGCTGAGATAAAAGGAAAAGGAGTTAACCTTGCATTAGAGATGTCCCTATACTTAGCTGAGAGTAACATACAACACATCTTAACAGCAAAGGCTAATGGTAGCCATTTTTTGTCATTCCCATATATCCAAGGCTATTTATAGTCCTTGGAAAGACCAAAATCACAGGGTTTTAATCACATTTGAGCCTCAGACTTTGATCCAAGGATAGCTCAAACAAATTGTTAAAGATCTGGGAATTTTAATGGGAAAGAATGGCTTGCCTCCCCCACATCTGTAATGTCCCCCACTTTATATATGCTTGGAGCAATATACAGTTTATTCCTTGCTTGCTCAGAAGTAAGAAGACCTCGGGTTGCATGTGTTTCACAAGGAGATTATAACTTCCCTAGTCCAATTGATTTTTTTCTCTTTTCCATGATTTCTCCAATTAAATTATTTTCTCTAATTTTATGCATTACTTTTCTGGAATTACATTCTCAAACCATTGACCTCGACTTTGGGACATGTCTTCCTCAAACTTATTTACTGTGGTCAAGTTGAAAATGTTAGGGCCATTGGATGAATTCAAATATCCAGGGAAATAATGAGGTTCAATAAGAACAAAGAATAGGAGAGCCCCAAATCAATGGAGATTTATTTGAAACAACTAGTTATTTTTTTGAAACTGGCAATTGAACTAGCAAGACTTTGTTATACCTTCTCCTTCTTTTTTAGTAGTCTGGGGGTTTATTTAACACAAATAAAAATGTACAAAGCTTTCTACTCATTTTCTTCACTCCTCAGTCTAGCTTTTGGATTGGTGACCTTGATGGCTAGCTGAGCTGCTTTATCAATGATATCTTTCTGATTCTTAGAGGAATCATTGTGAATAATCTCAGCACAGTAAGATTTGTTGCACATCAGGAGCACTTCCTGATATGATGCACCAAAAACTTCCTGAATCCACTTGGTACTTGGTAATGTGTTTTGTATTACTGCTTCCATAACCAATAATGAGCATCAATATCTGGCCCTTGAATTGTCTTCACACACTGTTGTCAATCCCCTTGGTTTACACCGCTTTCTCTTGATTTTGATTTATGTCTGATTGATGTCAGATGAACTTTTTGGTCCTTTTCTTGATGATTCTTCATGAGGGGTCTGAGGGCAGACATGGTGCTGGTGAAGAGACAGTAGCCCTTCCACAAGAAACACTGAGATAAAAAATTCTTGATTGTTTAATATTGCATGGGCTTTCAGGGCCAAGATGGCAGAGTAAAGACAGGGACTTACTTGAGCTCTCCCAAATTCCCTTCCAAACAACTTTAATATAATGCTTCAAAATGAATTCTAGAGTGACAGAACTACATCCCACAGTGTGATGATGAGGGCCTGAACCTAAGTGTTTCTTTAGTGTTAAAATACTATCATAATTAACATGGACTATCATAGATATAGGAAAAACTGGGAAACTTTGAGTTTTTATCTAACTTCTGACACCAAGAAAAGATAGATGCATGAATTTGGTAGAACACACATTGATGGACACACATGATACTCCCCAGAAAGAGCATCTCTCATGATAAATAAATAAAATGAATTTTAATCTTGCCTGTGTGGAAGCCAATAATGACCTTCCTGCTCCCAAATAATCAGTTACTATTTCCCTTACCTCCTCTATTAAGGGATTCCATGGGATGCCTGGAGAAAAAGATATTATTGAGAGTTATATGAGGTGCACAAGGCTGAAGATTAGCAGGATAAGTCAAGAGTACCTTATTTCTCAAGGTCTAAAATACCCAAACAAATGATCACTACATCTCAGTGTTATACCAAAGTATTCTTATAGGGATACAGCTGGGAAATGAGCTAAGACTAAAATAGGTTGAAGGGCTAGACCAGGGGTGGGGAACTTGTGGCCTCAAGACCACCTATAACTCTCTAGGTCCTCAAGTGTGGCCCTTTGACTGAATTCAAATTTCCCAGAACACACCCTTACTTTTGGATTTGTTCTGTGAAGCTAGTTTTCAGTCAAAGGGTCACACCTGAGGACTTAGAAGGTCACATATGGCACTGGGGCCACAGCTTTCCCAGTCCCAGGCTAGACTAACCAAATTGTCCTTCTAGTGCTCAGATTTGGTCCCCAGTTCTTTAGTCAATGGTTAAATCGCAGAAGTAAAGGAGGAGAAAACAAATCTTATAGCTGAGAAAAGTGGAAAGTACTCCTAAACTACAAACAGGAATATAAAGACCTGAGATCCAAGTCTGGATATATCCTTAAAAAATCTACCTTCTAAAAGCCATTATACCTTTTAGGTTCTTCATCTTTGAAAGTAAAGCTAAAACTTGGTATTCTTTAGCCAGGATCAATAGGTTATCCCCTTAATAACTTTATACCAAAGAGTAATTAAAATGGGACGGCTAGGTGGCACAGTGAATAAAGCACCAGCCCTGGAGTCAGGAGGACCTGAATCAAAATCCAGCCCCAGACACTTGACACTTACTAGCCATGTGATGTTGTGCAAGTAACATAACCTCAATTGCCCTGCCCCCCCCTTTCCAAAAAAAGAATAATCAAAATGAGCTAAAATAACGGATGACTGAATCCAAAGTCAAATGGGGATTCTCTAGAAGCAGAAAGGAGACCACTTTTGGAAATGGGAAATAGTAGCACCATGACAGGTTTTACACTTTTTTATATATGGTTATATCTGTTCTCCATTTTCCATATTTTTCTGTCAAGGTACCTAGTAGAATATAATTTCCCAGGAGATCTGTTGAAATTGAAGTTGAAAGTCTAAGAGAAAAAGTTTCTAATAAATTATCTGTTTTAGTTGTTTTTCAGTCACGTTTAACTCTTCATTATCTCCTTTTTGGGGGTCTTGGCAAATATACTGGAGTGTTTTGCTATTTCTTTTCCCAGCTCATTTTGTAGATGAGGAAACTGAGGCAAACAGAGTTACGTGACTTGCCCAGGATCACACAGCTAGTAAGTGTATAAGACTGGATTTGAGCTCAGGTCTTCCTGAGTCTAAGCCTGGCATTCTATGCACTATGCCAATTAGTTACTCAATAACATATTTATTTGGCCTTAAAAACTATTACTTTCAACTACTCTTTTTGGTGGACAGTGGCTTAAATAAAGTCATTTAGCACTAATAAACCAACTGATAGTACTAATTTTTACTCATTGAACCTTGCTCATTCATCATCTTCAAGCCACTTTAAGGCAATTTCTGTCATCCAGTTGCTCTTGTACTTCTCTGTCATTCTAGTCCCCAGATATCTCCAGATCTCTTTTCATTAACTAGCTGGCCTCTCTTTATGTTATGCTATCTTTGTCAAGACCTTAACGATCTCTTATTTTGCTTATAGATATCTCACAATGGACAGTGACAATTGTATCTCTCAGATGAGAAAGTGAGAGGAAATGGTGGTTACTGAAGCAGTAAGTGGCAAATGCCCCCCACCCCATGCCAGATTGATGCACTGCCTTAAAGAAAAAGAACCTTGAATGATGCTTTCTACTGCTATTACTGTCACTATTAGTAGTCACTTCCATGTTACCCTAAACTCTTACTCTTTTATCATTCCTTTTTAGATGTAAACTTTATATTGTTTTATATCTAGGTCTCTGGAGAGCAAGAAATATCTCTTCCTTAGTCTGCATTACACAGGCATATTTATTTCCATGGGATTTGGTTATAGGTCTCCACCAATGTCTTATTCTAACATCTTGTCATGTGATGGAGTAGACTTTATTTTCCCCAAAACTGTATTTTCACAGCACAGTATTTGATAGATTCCATAAAACTGGAAAATATTTGAGTATGGACTTGACATTTAAGGACCAGCCTGGTCAAGTGTGTAGACTGACCATGAGATTGTAAAACTCTTTGGCCACAACATCCCATGAACCAATGTACTAAAATGCAAAGGACTATGATTTGTTTCAGGCACCCACACTGATACACACATAAATCCTCTCAAGCATTCATTCCAGAGCTTTTGAACTTCAAATCTTGCATATTCCTTATAAGTTACAATTTACCTCCCAAAGCATCATTGGAGTACCTTGAACTATACGTTGCCTTTGCCTTGGATATTCTTTTCTGGAAAGTTCCCAAGCTTGTATCTAGATGTTAAAATGTCTCTGATAGTGGTATGTGGATCCATGATATAATCCACAACCATTGACAGCATTTGGAAACTGATGTCAGCAAGGAGATGAGGAGGAATGGTCACAAAATAAGTCTGTTTACTGAAGTGGAGTCTAAAAATGGTCAGAGTTTCGGGTCAGTCTAGAAGGGTCCTTAACTTTGAGTTTGTAAACTTGTTTTATTTTTAATATTTTGATAACTTTTTCAATATAATTAACTTTTTTTAAAAGCAATTGGGGTTAAGTAACTTGCTCAGGGTTACACGGCCAGTCATTATTTATGTGTGGGTGCTCATTTTCTGAGGCCGGTTTCGATCCCGGGTCATCCCAACTCCGAGGCCGGCACTCTTACTCACTGCGCCACCTACCTGCCCCATAATTAACTTCTTTTTGATCCAATGTATTTTATTTTATAAACTTAAAAACATGATTCTGAGATGGACTTCATAGGACTCACCAAACATTGCAAATAGGATCCAAAAAGCTCTCATCTGCAGAGTGTAGTTGAAAGAGTAGAGAAAATTAGAGAAGACTAGCCTAGAACAGAGCAGAGCAAAGCAAAGTCTACTCTGACTAGAACATAGCTGAGCAGAGCGGAGCATATCATAGTAGATTAGACCAGAATGTACCTATATAGAGCAGAACACACTAGAGCATAGCTGTATAAAATAGACAAGACTAGAACATTACTATACAGAGTAGATTGAACTTGAACATAGCTGAGTAGAGCTGTCTAGACTAGAATGTAGCTGAGAAGAGCAGATTAGACTATATTGACAGTACTTCGACAGACAGTACCCAGGATCCAGAGCATTACACTAGATTATTTTTAATGTAGTAAAAGCACATTCATCAATAAGTAGGTCTGAACAAAAACAGGATAAGTGGTTGGCTATTGAACAATATACCCGTAAGCCTTCCCTTCTAACCATCCTGGTCTCAACCAGTTTCAGGGTTGTTTCTGTGTTTACAGAGTTCTGTTCTAGCCCTAAATTACTGGGATGATGATGTTGATGATAATGAGTGTGTGTATGTGCAAATATGTACACAAAAATAAAGAAGAGGAGAACTTTCACTGCTCTCCACAGAAAATCCCAGCAACGAAATAGGAAAAAGGATGGGTGATAATCAGGATTGTCATTTCTGGTTTTGAAAAGAACATTAAATTAAGTTTTCCATTCAATTCAATAAATGTTTGTTATTAGCTTACTATATGAAAGCACTTCCTATGAAAGATAAAACTGTCCTTGACCTCAGGAAGCTTAATTATAAAGGGAGATGGCAGCTCTATCATGAACAAAAAATAAGAAAATACAAAATCTTGTGAGTATAGAGGGAAGATTAATTATAGGAAATGTAGGAAAGGATTCATGGATAAAGTCTCATTTACTGTGTCTTGAGGGACAACAAATAGCATATAGCAAAATTCTTCTGTGGAGTTTAAAATATGTCAACATGAACATAAGTAATAGTTACTTGGCACCATTGCTTACACATACCTTAATTTTTTTTTCCTTCAGAGAGGAGAAGGCAAGGCAGTTGGGGTTAAGTGACTTGTCCAAGGTCACACAGGTATTACGTATGTAGAGAGTCTGAGGTCAGATGTGAACTCAGGTCCTACTGACTCCAGGGCCAGTGCTCTATTCACTGCACCACCTAGCTGCCCCATACACTCTTATTAATTTACACTCATATGCATCCTAATGCCTTCAGTGCACTAAACATTCTTCAATTTGGTACAGTGAATTTAAAACAGTCAGAAAAATGAACTGGAACTATTTCAATATTAGCAAAGCATTATTCTTTCTTCATTGTGGGATATCTCACTTTACTGATGATGTAATTAATTCGTTGTCATAATCGACGACAATACAAAATATAAATACAAAATGCTCTGTTTGGCATTTAAAGCTCATAACATAGTCGCCTCCTACATTTCCAATCATCTTGCAACTTATTCCCCAGAATGTTATCCAGTGACACTGACCTCCTGACTATTCCATGAAAAAGACACTCCATCTCTCAACTCTGGGCATTTTCTCTTGCTGTCTCCCATGTCTAGATTGTTCTCCCTCCTCCACTCTATTGACCTCCTTGGTTTCCTTTAACTCCCAACTGAAATCCTACCTTCTACATGAAGAACTCTTCAGTCCCTCTTATTTCCAATGCCTTCCATCTGATAATTATTTCATAATTATCTTGTATATATTTGTATGCATCATGTCTCCTCCACTAGATTGTAAACTCCTTGAGGGCAGGGATAATTTTTTGCCTCTTTTTGTATCCACAGTGCTTAGCACAATGCCTGGCACATAATAAGAGGTTAAAATGTGTATTGTTTGATTTTGGAGAGAGGGAAACTATGACCCAGAGAGGTTAATGTTACCAAGATCACAGAGGTAGCAATTCATAAAGCAGGGTTTGAATCAGTTCTTTTGTCTCAAAATCCAACATACTTTCCATTGTATCTTGTTGCCTCTTTATTTGGTTATTCAAAAGGTGGACATGGGGGCGGAGCCAAGATGGCGGAGTAGAAACAGCTCATCCAAGCCACTCTGCTCCCAGATTCCCCCCAAACTATGTAAAAGGGGACTCTGAACAACTTCTGGAGCTCCAGCACCCACAGAACGACATAGAGAAGCTAACCTCCCACTGAGGACAGCCCAGCAGCCCTGCAGGAAAGACCAGCACAGCGGTCTGGGAGCCAGCAGTGCGCAGTGTGCAGAGCTCGGGAAGCCAAGCCAAGCCTGGGCTGAGGTCCGTGTGTGCCGAGGTTTTAGCCCCAGGGCACCAGGGCCAACAGCCAGCTGGAGGAACCCCAGAACACCAGTAGCTGTGGTGACTCCAGAATTATCAACATAGACATGCCTAGGACAAAGTAAGAGGTTAGTGTCCTATGGACTTTGGGACCTGTATTTGGGGAATGCGTCAGCTTCCTCCCCTGGGGGCTAGAAGCCGCTGAGGAGACACTCCATTTTGTAGCTTTCAGATGCAGCTCCAGCTCCTGGCCTGCGAATTAATTGTAGGGAGATCCAGTGATCAGTCTTGGGGGGTAATCGCTCTTGCTTTAACCTCCCTGGATCTGGATTGTGTTCTAGGGTGGAAGTTGTGGGTGGGTTTACAGCTTGCCAGAAACGGAAGTTGCCCCCCACACGTTCGGGACGAAAATTCCTCTAGCTGGCCTTAAAGCCATAGTGTGGCAACAAGCCCAAAAGTCAAGTAATTAAGTGGCAACATGCCAAGGCAAAGGAAACAGAAAAATGCAACCCTAGACTCCTATTTTGGGGGCATAGAGCGGGAAAAGGACTGTGAGGTCAGAAGTCCTGCTCCAAAAGCCCAGGGGAAAACATGAGCGGGTTGCAGGCCATAGAGGACCTTAAGAAGGACTTTAAAAATCAAATAAGAGAAGTGGAGGAAAAATTGGAAAGAGAAATGAGAAGGATGCAGGAAAAGTATGAAATGAGGGTCAACAGCCTGACTGAGGAAAACAACACCTTAAAAAATAGACTAACTCAAATGGCAAAGGAGGCCCAAAAGGGCAATGATGAGAAGAATGCCTTAAAAAGTCGAATTTGCCAGATGGAAAAAGAATCTCAAAAGTTCACTGAGGAGATTCATTCCTTCAGAGTTAGACTGGAGCAAATGGAAGCTAATGACTTTATGAGAAATCAAGATGCTGTTAAGCAGATCCAAACAAATGAAAGATTAGAAGGCAATGTGAAATATCTCATGGGAAAAAACACTGACCTGGAAAATAGATCCAGGAGAGACAATTTAAAAATTATTGGACTACCTGAAAGCCATGATCCAAGAAAGAACCTAGAAATCACCCTTCAAGAAATTCTCAAGAAAAATTGCCCTGATGTTTTAGATCCAGAGGGCAAAATAGAGGTTGAAAGAATCCACCGATCACCTCCTGAAAAAGATCCCAAAAAGAAAACTCCCAGGAATATTACAGCCAGGTTCTAGAATCCCCAGATCAAGGAGAAAATACTTCAAGCAGCCAGGAAGAAACAATTTCAATATTGTGGAAACACAATCAGAATAGCCCAGGACCTGGCAGCTTCTATACTGAGGGATTGAAGGGCATGGAATATAATGTTCCAGAGGGCAAAAGAACTGGGAATGAACCCAAGGGTCACCTACCCAGCAAAACTGAGTATTTTGTTTCAGGGGAAAATATAGTCATTCAGTGGAATAGAGGACTTTCAAGCATTCTTGAGGAAAAAACCAGAGTTGAATAGAAAATTTGACATCCAGACACAAGAAGCAAGAGATGCCTGAGAAGGTAATCAGGGAAAAGAAATCAAAAGGAACTTATCAAAGTTGAACTATTTACATTCCTATATGGAAAAGCAATAACGGTGACTGATGATATCTTTCTCACTATGAAAATAATGGAAGAAGGGTGTGTGGTCATATGAGTACATATGTGAATGTGTGTGTAGATGGTTACAGTTATATATGGATAGAGGGCATAGGTTGAATTTGTTGGGAAGGGAGAATACTCAAGGGATGAAATTATGAGGTGAGAGAGGAAAGTGGCAAGAGGAGATGGGGAGAGACAGGGTAGGGTAAACTATCTTATGTAGAAGAAGCAAGGGGAAGTGGTTGTAAGGGGGGGAAGAATAGGAAGGCAAAAAGGCAAAACCACATTCTCATTGAATTTGGTTCAGGGAGAGAATGACATACATGCTAAATGGGATATCTCAACCTGCAGCAGAATAGGGGGAAGGGGGATGAGAGGAGGGAAGATGGATGGGAGGGCATCCTTGGGGGGAGGGGTGGTTGGAAGTACCCACTATAGAAGAGGGACAGGATCATGTGGGGAATGGACCAGGTGGGGGATGGGATGAGTGGGAGGGAATTGTAAGCAGCCTTGTACAATGTATGTACTATGATAATGTTTTGCATAGCTAGACATGTACAACATATACTGAATTACTTATCTCCCCAGAGGGAATGGGTGACAAGGGAAGAAGGAAATGGATCTGAAAGTCGAGGTCTTAACATTAAATGTTTCAAATATATATAAATACTATTATTAATACTCTTTTGCTTATAATTGGGAGATAAGATGTGCAGGCATTGGGACACAAAGATTCACCTTCCTCTAATGGAAAAGTCGAAGGGGGTATGGGAGAAGGTATGGGAGAGAGCAGATTGGAGGAAGCGATATCTTGTGGGACTGCTATTCTGGGAGGTTGGGTAGGGGAATAACGGGGGGAAAATGATTGTAACTCAAAATCTGGAGGAAATGAATGATGTAAAACAGAAGTTAACAAAGCATTTGTTTAATAAAAAAGGTGGACATGTGTTGTATGGCTCTAAAAACAAAATTAGATAGACCTTTCATATGAGACGATTTCCAAATTATTCCTAAAACTGGACTGAACTGTCTGTAGGCTGGTTAATCATGTTGATAGGGAGTGAAGATACATTTTTACCTAAACTCATATCCAGTCAAATCACCCGTTGTGTGATGCTTGATGGTCATTGTTTGTTTAACTTTTTTTCCCTTCTGGGGACATGACTTTTTATTCACTTGTGATTAAGCTTTTCAACAAATGCTCTATTTAGTAGAATAGCATTACAAGAGGAGTACTAAATAGTTTCAGAAAAAAATTAATTCTCTCAGGTCTTTATTTCCTTTGAATGAGAAACAATTAATCAAAGTCTCTCAGTCTAGTTCTGCAAAGTATACTAACATTTCCTTGGGATCTGTATTCCTAAAGTTTTCCTATAACTTGATCTCTAATTCCAAGATCAGAGAATGCTACCAGACTTTCTGTCAACTATGTGTGCCGTTATTATGTTCCCCAATTGATGGGAAACACATAACAGTGAAATGACCCTAATTGAGAAAGAAGACATATACTATCTAAGCTACCTCTATTTTAGTCAAGAAGTCCAAAAGCTAGTGGGCTGTTACTTAGTATGAGTTCTGAATAGTGCAGTGGATGCAGCGTTGATTATAGCATGAGGAATATCTGGGTTCAAATCCTGCCTTTGACCAGGTCTAGCTATTCTAAACAAGTCACTAAGCCTGTCTCTGATTCAATTTCCTCACATGAAAAATGGGAATAATTTTACTTATTATGACAATTCTAGAGTTATTATAAGACTTAAATTAGATTGTTTATGCAAAATGCTTTGCAAACATTAATGTACTATAAATCTTATTAATGTTTGATGAGTTAATGTCAGTTTAACTATAAAATAATGGAGTTGAACTAGGTAACATCTGAGGTCAATTCCAGCTAAAATATGTGACCATAGGATTTCTATTTAACATAAAGCACTTTTATCTTGTTTTAAATAGTATTTTATTTTTCACCAATTATACATAGAGACAATTTTTATCATTTATTTTACAACATTTTCAGTTCTAATTTTCTCTCTTCCTTCCCTTCCCTCTTCCCAAAATGGCAAATAATTTGATATAGAATCAAAAGAAAAAAGCAGAAAAAATTAAGGAAGTGAAAAAAAAAAGCATGCTTTGGTCTGTATTTAGAGCCCATCAGTACTTTATCTGGATGGAGATAGTGATAATCATTAAATACCAATTTTTGGCCCTCAAAAAGATCCAAAGCCTGAACTAATCAATCAGACTGCTTTATGTTGCATTAAAAGTGCCCTTTCCAGTGTCTGAAACTTGAAAGACTGGATAAAGTTGGCAATGGGTATTCCATCTTTGTGACAGGATGCTTGGAAATATGGAATAATGGAACTTCTCTTATCTTGGGGACATACTCCAGATGGGGGGAAACAAAGGCATCCTGAGATTGTAAAATCCAGTTTATACTACCTTGTCAATTGTCATGTATTTACAACCAAGTAACTTCTTTCCAATAGTATGGAGAATAAATATAAGGAGATCATAAATTTGAGTGACACAGCCATCCTGAATTGGGATTGTTGTAAAATGTATTTGAGCTTTCTCATTCTTTTGTTCAGGCAGTCAGAACTTAGGTTTTAGCTCCTTGTATGTATAAGCTTGCTAGCTCCTTCTAGCTTTGAGGGAATAAATGATAAATGTCTATCACCTAGCCTCTTTGTCTCCTTTAACCAAATTTTCAGTTTAACAATAGCATTTTCCAATAGGAGTCCTTCGTAATTGTCTTGGATCATTGTGTTGCTGAGAAGAGCTAAGTCATTCACTGATGATCATCACACAATGCTGCTGATACTGTGTATAATGTTTTCTAGGTTCTGCTTATTTCACTTTGTATCAGTTCATACAAGTCTTTCCAGATTTTTCTGAAACCTCACTACTCATCACTTCTTATTGCACAATCATATTCCATTATATTCATAGACCGAAACTTGTTCAGTCATTCCCCAGTTGACAAGACATTCCATCAATTTCTAATGTTTTTTAATCATGAAAAGGGCTGCTATAAATATTTTTGCACATGTAGGTCCTTTTCCCTTTTTTATGACCTCTTTGTGATACAGACGTAGTATTGGCATTTGCTGGATCAAAGCGTATATATAATTTTGTTGCTCTTTCAACATAATTCCAAAGTACTCTCCAAAATGGCTGGATCAGTTCACAACTCCACCAACAGTGCATTAGTGTCCCATTTTTCCCCACATCCTCTCCAACATTTATCATTTTCCTTTTTTGTTATCTTAGCCAACCTGATAGGTGTGAAGTGGTATCTCAGAGTTGTTTGATTTAGCATTTTTCTGATCACAATTGATTTAGATTACTTCTTCATATGACTATAGATAGCTTTGATTTTTTTCATCTGAAAACTGCCTGTTTATATCATTTGACCATTTATCAATTGGGAAATGGCTCATATTCTTATAAATTTGACTCAGTTCTCTATGTATTTGAGAAATGAGGCCTTTATTAGAGACACTTCTAAGATTAAGGTATCTTTATTTCATTAGAACTGACCAACATGGGCTGTCTAATGAGGAAATGAATTTCTTATCATTTGTCATTTTAATGAAGTGTATGGAGGATTAGCTGAAATAATTTGTCTTCCATTGTTAAAGTGCTGACTATCTCAACAATTTCATCTTGTAAATAACACCTCTCAAAGCCTGTCTGAACTGCTTATTTCGTAAAGTATAAATGAAGGGGTTCAGTACAGGGGTAACTACAGTGTTCATGAGAGCTGCTTCTCTGTTGGTGTCTAATCTGTTGGCTTGATTGGGTTTTATATATATATAAATGCAACTGCCATACATTAGAAAGAGGACAATGAGGTGAGAAGAACAGGTGGAGAAAGCTTTCTGGCGTTCCTTGGCTGATGGGAGATGCATTATTGTGACTGCAATATTGATATAACATATGATGGTGACAGCAAGGGAGGATAGAATGATAAACAGAGCAAGAAAAAAAGCCAATGATTCAATAAAACTAGTGTCAGAGCAAGAAAGTTGTGTGAGGGGACCAAGATCACATAAGAAATGTTTGATGATATTTGGGCCACAGAAGGATAGCTGAGACACCTTTACAACCAGACTAGTGGTTACAATGATTCCCATACTGCAACAGAACAGGATCAAAAGGAAACAGACTCTCATTGTCATGATACTGGGGTAATGCAGAGGGTTGCAAATTGCTATGTATCGATCTATAGATATCACAGCCATAAGGAAGAAGCCTGAGACACCAAGAGCAATAAAGACAAAGGTTTGAGTCAGGCAAGCAGAAAATGAAATTGTTTGCATACCTGAGAGAAAGATTACCAGCAATTTGGGAATAACACTTGTTGTAAAACAGCATTCCAGGAAAGAGAAACCACTGAGGAAAAGGTACATTGGTATTTGGAGGTGATGGTCCATGCACATGGTCATGACGATGACAGTATTTCCTATGACAGACACAAGATATAGCAATAGAAGGACCACAAAGAGGAGTTTCCCAAGGTGCTGGACAGCAGGAAATCCCTCTAAAAGAAATTCTTTGACATTTGTCTCATTTATAATTTTCATCATCTTATTATGGAACCTATAAAAGAGAAAAAGATCTTTTGGTTCAGCATAAATTTAATTTTCCCTAATTATGTGCATTGTACTATGCTAGGTATATGGGTGCACAGGCTTATTACAATTCAGTCTTTGGCCTCAAAAAGCTTATAATTGAAGAGGGATCTTTAAGGTTTCCATTCCACTGGGCAACAAATATCCTTCATTCCTGAAGATAGATGGGTTACTCAAATTGGGTGATGGTATGGGAAGTATGCTCAAATAATTTATACAGTTGGACTTAATAATTATTAAGTTTTCAGGAGTGGTCAAATAAGGTGTCCTGAGACTTTCAATGTAAAGATTACCCTTTCTATTTGGAGAAAGGGAGTTGGAGGAGGGGATAAGGTTCCCAACATGAATGAAGCAGCATTGCAATTGAGGTGAACCTTGAAGGATCAAGAAAGAGGCCACCAATAGGTGCTCTTAACCTGGCATCCATGAACTTAGTTTGTAAATTTCAGTAATATTTCAGCCTAATCATTTTTCTTTTACAATTCTATGTATTTTCTTTTTCACTTAGTTGTTATTTTTAGATTGTACCTCCATATCTTGCCTCAGGCTAGAAGTTCAGCAGCCATTCAGATCTCAATTCTATTGCTAATTAACTACTCCCTTTCTGGGCAGGGCTGGTGTGCCTCATTGTAGCACTCCTTGGTGTTGGACTTAGCAATAATATCCAATCAGCTCTAACTGTACTGCAGCCCTGAACCCCAAGAACTTATATGAGTCATCCCTGCCTGCCCAGGAGAAAGGACCATACCAAGCCCAGCCTACACATTTTATTTTATGCACTTAAATGTATTTTTTTAGAGGAATCCATGGACTCCATTAGACTGTCAAAAAGGACCATCGCACACACATTAAGAATCTCTGCAGTAGGGCAAAAACGATTATATGCATTGAGGATATTCTAGCCATGGCGGGTAGAATGAAGAAAGGTCTAAAGCTAGGAAGGCATTGAATTAAATTAGTGGTATAATATATAGATCAACCAATAAATTAATAAACATTTATTAAGCACCTTCTCTGTCAGGCACTGTACTAAACATTGTGGACACCAAGAAGGAGAAATGACAGTCCCTGGAATCAGGAATATAATAATTATTACCCTGTTTGGCTAGTGTGTAGACTGTGCAAAGGGTCATGTTATGAAATTATACTATTATTATAGCAGAATTATGAAACTAAATATATCATTTGCAATTCATTAAATCCATCATTGTATCTTCAGACAGGATGCATTTAAATTCATGAGGTTAGTCTATCTCCTATATACATATACTGATAAATTATTAAACTAAAAAGATGAAAATGAGTATAATCTTATCTCAAATTTCAGTATTTCAAAATTTATTTTTTAAAATAATCTACATGCATATAAGACTTGATTGGTGATATATTCATGTGTTAAAATATTTCTTCCATTAATATTCAGATAATGAATCTGACATATCATTACAGTTATGTATCTGTCCTCTGAGCATCAGCCTAACTGATGGTGAAGCTTATTATCAGAATTTATTGATGATGGAAATGCAACTTTGATTGTGATTGGCAGTTAGGTGATCTAGTAGATGGATAAATGAATTTTAGACCTGAGTACAGATATGATATCATACACTCTATTAGCACTCCAATATATATATGTGTGTTCCTGGATAAGTAACTTAACCTCTGTCTCAGTTTCTTCACCTGTAAAATGGGAATAATACTAGTGCCTACCTCTAGTTGTGAGGATTAAATGAGGATATTTCTAAATACCTTTGAAAATATTAATAATTAGTCTGCTGTGTAGATCTCACAGTTAAAATATTTTTAAAATATTAATTTTAAGTTTTAAAATTAATTAAAAATAAAAATTAACATTAAATTTAAAACTATCAAAATATTAAAAATGTTAAATACCTTGTATCATGTCAATCAAAAAATATTTCTTAAGTGCCTACTATGATACAGGTACTCTGAGAGGTGCTAGGGTAACAAATACAAAAGAATAAATATCAAAGTAATGTAATGGATTTAATTTTATTTTACAAAATTCTTTCATAAAATAATAAAATTTAATTCTATTTTTTCTTTCAAAACTATGTGGGCCAGAAAGGTACCATTCTCCCCCACCCACCCCCTTTAAAATGATTAAGGAGCTGGAGTTCATAGAGAATAATTGATTGCCTAGGATCAAGGTGCTAATTCGACCAGTTATGTCTTCTGAATCACTTTGCAACACTATTCAGTCCCTCTTTACCTAGAATACTCTGCCTTGAAGGAAATTATTTTTGTTATATAATAGTTTCTGGCTCAAATAGTAATTCCAGGTGGTGCTGTGAATAGAATAGTCAGGAAGACTCGGTTCAGATTTGCCCTAAGATACTTACTGGCTGTATAACTCAGTTCAAGTCACTAAAACACTGTCTGCTTCAGTTTCCTCACCTGTAAGATGGGTATAAAAATACCACCTATCTCCCAGTTCAGTTATGAGTATAAAATGAGATAACATTTGTAAAGCACTATGTAAATGTCATCATTATTATTATTCATGTATATCCTAAGCAAGAAGAATTAAGATCACAAAACCAAAATGATCATACCTCCTTTAGGTAAAGGTGCAGGGGATGGAACTCCTTAAGTCTTCTGAGGATTTTTCTTTAGCATATCTTTAGTCTCTGTGGTTATTAACTCCACCAGGTGCATGATAGGAAAGCCTTTTCTGACCAGGCTTTGACTCTCTGGAAGGAACGCAAAATTGGATACTCAGTATTACATAGAGGAGGGAACCATAGAAATGTAGAGACTGAATGGAGCTTAACTGAGCAAAGCCTTCCATGTTATATGATGGGAAATTCAGCAGGTAGGTGACTTGTCTAAAGGTACACAGCTTGTTCATTGCAGAGCTACCAGAGGAACCCAACTTGGGTCCCAGTCTAGTGTTACCCACCTGCACTGCCCCTATTACATTGCACAATTAATATCCATTATGGCTGAAGAAAGCTTGATTGTATAGATTCTGGCTCTGAATATTGCACCAAATGAAACTGTAATTTTTAGAGGACAAGTGTAAATATATAACTGATAATGTCTTCCCTCTGAGATTTCTTTCCATTTACATGTTACATATGTTGTATATTCATGGTTATTAGCACATTGTCTCCCCCATTAAGATATGAGCCACTTCTATAAATAATTTCATACCCTTTGACCCAGCAATACCACTTCTAGGGTTATATCCCAAAGAGATCATAGAAGTGGGAGGAAGACCCAAATATACAAAAATATTTATAGCAGCTCTTTTCGTGATTGCAAAGAATCGGAAATTAAAGGGGTGCCCATCAATTGGGGAATGGCTAAACAAGCTGTGGTATATGAATGTAATGGAATATTATTGTGCTATAAGAAATGATGAGGAGATGGATTTCATATTTACCTGGAGAGGTTTATACAAACTGATGCTGAGTGAGAAGAGTAGAACCAGGAGAAATTTGTATACAATCACAGACACATCATATGTGTGATGACCAACTATGACAGACTGGACTCTTTTCAGCAATGCAGTGATATAAGTCAATCTGGAAAGACTCATGAAGGAGAAAGATGTGACATCCAGAGAAATAACTAGAAAGAACTGAGTTTGAATTCTGATGGAAGCAAACTAATCGATCTTTTTCTTTTCATTGTTTGGTTTTATTTCTTCTTTACCATTTTTTCATCCCACCTAGTACAATACGCCTTGTAATTGGACTAATGTCTAATATGAATGTATTTGCAGATCCTTTACTGGACTATATGCTGTCATGGGGCGTGGGGAGAGGGAGGGAAAGGAAATTTGAAATTCAAGGAACTATGGAATTTAATCTTGTTAACTGAAACTAAACTAATAAATTAATTTAAAAAAAGATATGAGCCACTTGAGAGACTGTTTTTTGCCTTTCCTTTTATCCCCAGTGTTTTGCACTATATGTAGCACATAATAAATACTTATTAAATGTTCATTGACTGACTTACTGAATGAATTATTATAAAAATTTTTAAAGAAATCTGACATTGGAGTTGATATGGCTAGTTGTGATTCTTTGTGGTATTTCTCTTCTGACTTAGCTTGCCTAATAGTTTTCAATTTTCTTTTACATTTTTCTCTTTTCCCCAACAGAAATAACCTTTGGTTTCTTTATTTGTTTTGTTTTGTTCAAATCTCCTTCTCTCATCTTTATCTTCAGCCATCTTACATTAAATATTAATTTAGTTGTCCACTCTATAGAAAGAAAGTCATTTGGAATAAATTGTTTTGGCCTCTATTTTCTGAATGGGCTGTCTGATCTACTCATTATGTTCATCATTCCTTGCCTAGGAACCCTTGGAGTAGATAGGTGATGCAATGGATAGAGTGCCAGACCTGGGGCCAGGAAGACTCATCTTTTAGAGTTCAAATTTGGCCTCAGACACTTGTTAACTGTTTGACCCTGGGCAAGTTACTTAACCCTGTTTACCTCAGTTTCCTCATCTGTAAAATGAGCTGGAGAAGGAAATGGCAAACCACTCTGGTGTCTCTGCCAAGAAAATACCAACTGACGTCATAAAGAGTCAGATACAACAGAAATGACTGAACAAAATGAAGCCCTAGCTCACAAGTTCCTTTACATCAACTCTATTATTCTACTTTAGGATAGGCAAGATTGGGGGGGATGGATGGGCTAGGGAACCATTAATGAGTAGGGTAGATGAAGGGTAGATATTCTCACTGGGGCTATTTTCAGAAGTGCTACTTTTGTCCTTGGGAAGTTTTGGACTTCTTCCAAGTCAAGCGCTTTTTCCTGGCTCAGGTATAAACAAGAGGAGCAAGGTCTTGCCTTTGAGATTTTGGTTTGAGAGAAGGATAAAAAATATGGAAATCATTTTTCAGACAGCCAAAATTTAATATGGCTTTGATCCTTTGCTTAGTTTCTTTTCTGTTTTGCATTTGATTTTCTTCCCAACAAAGCCTGAGCTTTTAATCGAGAAAGCTCAGATCTCATGATTTCAGTTCCATGACAACCTTTGCTTTTGAATTCCCAGGCTAGCTCTAACAAATTTCAAGATGTTTTTGGAGATTTGGCAGAAATGACTGGCTCTCCTCCTTCAGATCCTGACTGCCTTCCTGTCCTTCCTGCTTAGGGCAATGCCCTGTGATTCCCTTGCATGGGTTTGAAATGATTAGACCTTATGTACCCTATATTTATTATAATGAGACTCTTGTTGGCTCAACTAGCCTGTTACAGTGTTTTTCAAGGACCCAAATCATTACATTATAATCTCTAATCTCATTTCCCATGCACCTACAATTAGATACTTACCTCACTGTTTTTAGAGATGAAGATTTTTCTACTTTGAAGACCAATTGCTTTTTTTTTTGACACATTACCGATTTGATTATTTATTATGATAAAACAAATAAAACCCATGGGAAACCCCAGATACACTCTGACACAATTAGTATGAGTTAGAACAAAGAATGGTCAGTAGGGGATTACTTTAAAGCAGTTAATTGGTCACTTTTGGACGTGCACCAAGACTACATTTATCCTTTTATTATTTATCTTTTAATTTCCTCTCCAAGTCCTAAATGATCCCCTACCAAGATCTTAGCCAAATGAAACAAATGTGGTTTCTTGGGAATATTTAAAGTCCCAAACATAGTGTATCACACATATGGATTTCACAGTCCAGAGATAAGATTTTCAACATAACATTTTTTTAATGTAAATCAGTATTTCCAATCTTTCTACTTGGTGGAAAGCAAGTTAAATAGTATTACTTCATGACTAAGAAGTTGGCCTTATAGTTATAAAGTTTTAACATTTTTGAAATATATATATTTGTTATATAAATATTTAACTTTTCTCACTTACATATAAAACTATTTTTTTTTTTTTTGCCTTTTGGAGGGCAATTGGGGTTAGGTAACTTGCCCAAGGTTACACGGCTAGGTTTTTTATTTGTGTGTGCGTTAAGTGTCTGAGGCCGGATCTGAACCCAGGTCCTTCTGACTCCAGGGCCGACTCTCTACTCACTGTGACACCTAGCCGCCCCAACTATTTTTAACATTTGTTTCTTCAAATTTCAATTCTCCTTCTCGATTTGTCCCTCTTTCCCCACTGAGAAGGCAATCATGTTTGTGTAGTCATGCAAAAACACATTTTCATACTAATCATATTGTGAAAAAACACAGAATAAAAAAAAATGAAAGTGAAGAAGAATTTTAAAGGATATCCTTTGATATGCATTCAGACTCTATCAGTTTTTTTTTTTCTAGAGATGGGTGTCAGTTTTTTCATAAATCCTTTGGAATTGTCTTAGATCATTCTATTACTTAGAACAGCTAAGTCATTGACAACTGATCTTTATAAAGTGTTGCTGTTGCAGTATACAGTGTTTTCCTGATTCTGGTCATTTCACTTTCCGTCAGTTCGTGTAAGTTTTTCCAGGTTTTCCTGAAAGCATCTTTCTTGTCATTTATTATAGAACAATAGTATTCATTCACAATCACATATCACAACTTATTCAGTCATTCCTTAATTGATGGACAACCCCTCAATTTTAAAATAATTTGCCACCACAGAGAAAGCCGTTATAAATACTGTTGTACATGAAGGTCTTTGTCTTTGATATCTTTGGGATATAGAACTAATATTGGTATTACTCCGTCAAAGGGACATGCAGTTTTATAGTCCTTTGGGAATCTTTACAAATAGTTCTCAAGAATGGTTGAATAAGCTCATAACTCCACCAACAGCCCATTAGTGTCCACATTTTTTCATATCCTCTCCAATGTATGGCATTTTCCTTTTCTGTCATATTAGCAAATCTGCTGGTGTGAGTTGGCACCTCAAGGTTGTTTTAATTTATATTTCTCGAATGATGATTTAGAGCATTTTTAATGCTATAGATAGCTTTGTCTTCATCTGACAACTGCCTTTTCAAATCTTTGACCGTTTATCAATTGGGGAATGAAGCATGCTATTATTCTTCCTTTATCCTTCTCTCTCTCTCTCTCCCTCTCTCTCTCTCTCTCTCCCTCTGTCTTTCCCCTTTACTGCTGTCCATCTTCAAAAGTGTTTTGCTTCTAAACATCACCTCCCCCAACCCATCCATATTTCTATCAACCCTCCTGCTTTTCACCTCCCTTTCTACATCCCTGTTGGATAAGATAAATTTCTATATTCACTCGACTGAGTATGTATGTTATTCCCTCTTTGAGCCAATGAGAATAAAGTTTAAGCACTGCCTTCCACTCCCATCTTCCCCTCCACTGTAAAGGCTCTTTTGTGTCTCTTTTATGTGAGATAATTTACCCTCATCCTACTTCTCCCCTCCCCATCCTCCCATTGCATCCCTCATTTTTTTTAAAGCAATTGGGGTTAAGTAACTTGCTCAAGGTTACATGGCCAGTCATTATCTATGCATGGGTGCTCATTTTCTGTGGCCAGGACTGATCTTGGGTCATCCTGACTCCAGGGCTGGTGCTCTTGCTCACTGTGCCACCTAGCTGCCCCAGCATCCCTCATTTTTAACACCTTAATATATATGTATTTTATCATCCCATAATATTGAACTCACATTAAAGCCCTCTATGTATACTCCTTCAGTCTGCCCTAGTGATGCTAAAGTTCTTAGGAGTTACAAGTATCATCATGTAGAACATACACAGTTTAACCTTTTTGAACCCCTTATGATTTCTTTTGCTTTTTAATGCTTCTCTTGAGTCTTGTATTTGGAAGACATTTTTTAAAAATTCAGCTTGGGTCTTTACATCAGAAATACTTGAAAGTCCTCTATTTCATTAATTACCCATCCCTCCCCCCCCCCCCCCGAATGATTATGCTGTTTTGCTGGGTAGGTGATTCTTGGTTATAATCCCAGTGGCTTTGCCCTCTGGAATATAGTATTCTAAGCCCTCTGATCTTTAAATGTCGAAGTGGATAAATATTCTGTTATCCTGACTGTGGCTCCAAAATACTTGAATTATGTCTCTCTGAATGCTTGCAATATTTTCTTCTTGACTTGGGAGCTCTGGAATTTGGCTATAATATTCTTTGCAGTTTTCATTATGGGATCTCTTTAAAGAAGTGAGTGGCTATTTCTCTCAATTTCTCTTTTGACTTCTGGTTCTTGAATATCACAGCAATTTTCCTCAGTAATTTCTTGAAATATGATGTCTAAGCTCTTTTTTTATCATGGCTTTCAGGTAGTTCAATGATTCTTAATTGTCACTCCTGGATCTATTTTCCAAGTCAGTTGTTTTTCCAATAAGACATCTCAAAATTTCTTATATTCTTCATTCTTTAAGTTTTGTTTTATTGTTTCTTGATGTCTTATGGACTCATTAGCTTCCATTTGCCCTATTCTAATTTTTAGGAATTATTTTCTTCAGTTAGCCTTTCTACCTCCTTTTCCATTTGGTTAATTATATTTTTTGAGGAGTTATTTTCTTCAGTGAATTTTTGTACATTTTTTCCCTGTGAAAAAATACTGCTTTTTAAACAGTTCTTCTCTTCATTTGATTTTTGTGCTTCTTTTACCATTTGGCCTATTCTGTTTTTTTAAGTTGTTATTTTCTTCAGTATTTTTTGTGCCTCCTTTACCAAGCTGTTGACTCTCTTTTCTTAATTTTTTGCATCATTATCAATTCTTTTGCCAGTTTTACCTCTACCTCTCTTATTTGACTTTTGCAGTTCTTTTTTGATCTCTTCCAAGAATTCTTTTTGGGAGGTGGTGACCACTTTACATTTTTTTTTTACATGTTGCTGTTTTGACATTGTTGTTGTCTCCTGAGTTTATGTTTTGATCTTCTTTGTTACCATAGTAACTTTGTGTGTTTTTGTTGTTGTTGTCTTGCTTTTGTGGTTAATTTTCTAGTCTATTTCTTGACTTTTAACTTCATGCTAACATTGATTGGGTTTTGCTCCTGGGGTGCAGGGACATTGTCCCAAGCTTCAAGTTTTTTTTCCTATGTGTGTGTGCAGCTATTTTTAGAGCTATTTCTTCAGGTATGTAAGCTTTCAGTTCTCCCAAGATTATCTATTATCTGAAGAGATGTGTGGTTGTTGCTCTCCTGGCATGTGCTCTGAGCTATGAATGACCACAAAAATTTTTCTGTCTTCAAAATGAGACCAAGGTTCCCACTTTTCCTAGAGCCTCTCTTCACCCTGGGGCTGTGACCCAGAGCTTTGTATGGGCAATGGAACAGAGTCTTTTACCCCATTCCAGCAAATGGTTCTTTGTAATCTTCCAACCAGTTGTATGATAACCTTATGATATGTGAGCTATAAGAGCTATTGCTATCAAGGTAGCCACCCCCAAACCTTTTTTTAAAAATTTATTTGTTTATTTTTAGTTTACAAGATTCAATTCCATGGTTCCTTGAGTTTCAAATTTCCCTTCCCCCCACCCTCCACGATGGCATATAGTCCAGTATAGGGTCTGCAAATACTTTCACAATAGACATTAGTCAAGTTACAAAGGCACCACTCCCAAATCTTACTGCTAGCTTGCTGGCATGCAGCCTGCTCTGTTGCAGTCTGCACTGAACTGTGCTCCACTCTCAGCTACTTGTGACAGACTTTTCAGGTTGAAATATGACGTTTCGTTTTGTTGGGGTGAAAATTTCTTCACTCCATCCTTTAATGAGTCCTGCTGCTCCAGAACTCATTTTGTGGCATTATTTAAAGTTGTTTTGATGCAATTTGAGAGAGCAGTGAGTCATTGCCTTTATTCTGTCATCTTGATTCTGACTCCCCCTTTTTATATTTTCTTACTCTTAATCTTCATAACTCTCTTATGAAGTAGACAGTGTTATTCTTAGCCCTGTACTAGTTAGGTCCACCCAACCTGCCCTCCCCATGTTGCACATAAATCCACCAGAAAATTCTACCTTTTATTGGAGGTACTTTGTAGGTGTATATCCCCTCAAAATGATAATTTATGAGCCTCCACAGATGTGCTTATCTATACCAGTTAACCAGAAGATACACTTAGGTCAATGAAACATAATTTATTGAAATGATATAGTAATAAAAGTAGGAATAAAACATTTTCAGCATAAACCTGGGATACATTCTCTCATGAAAACATGCACCATAATTGGGAAACTTATAGTAAACATGAAGCAAATAGACATTCAGGTAACATGTGTAGTTTGTGCCTATATGGGTAGTGGCATACATATGTGGAACACACTGTGACCAGGGTGCATATGTCTTAATATTTACATGTCAAGGTTATGGGTCATAAAATTTATTGTCTGATAACCAATAGATCAAGCCTATTTAAAATTATTTACAGTGTATTGTATGTGAGAAAGATCATCTCTAATTTCCTAATATTGCTTGATTTCACCCTGGGATGAAAAAATATGCCTCTTCTCAGTGTGGGAAGGTCTTTGTAAGGAATTCAGACCTTGATAGATGTCAGAAGATCCACACTGAATGTGGGAAGGCTTTTTGCCACAGATAACTTAATACTGGTCCTCAGAGAAGCCACAATGGAAAGAAACATTATTAATGTAATCAATATGGAAAGATTTTCAGGAAAAGCTCCCATCTGGCTGCCCATTAGAGAGTCCACACTGGAAAGAAACTTTATGAATATAATCAATGTGGAATTCTTCTTCTTCTTCTTCTTCTTCTTCTTCTTCTTCTTCTTCTTCTTGGGCAATTGGGGTCAAGTGACTTGCCCAAGGTCGCATGGCTAGTAATTGTGTCAAGTGTCTGAGGCCAGATTTGAACTCAGGTCCTCCTGACTCCAGAGTTGGTGCTCTATTCACCGCGTCACCTAGCCTCCCCCAGCTAAAATTTCTTCTAAATAATTGTCTTCATAATATTTCTTCAAGAGATTAGAATTAAATTCTGTCTTTCAGGAGAAAAGTACTCAGTCCCTCTTCTCTATAATTCGTTCAGTCATCAAAAATATGTTTTTCAAATAAAAGGAATTCTTTTATAGTATATAACTCATATTTTCTGTTTAGGTATGCTCAAGTAGTTTTTCCTTGAATACTTCCTCTATGCTTAATTCAAGAAACTGGTCAATCTGGGATCAACTTCTGTTGATTGTGTGATTGGAGTTCCCTGAGAAGGGAATCAGGGAGGTTATCTTCTTGACCTCAGAGGCTAGACAAAGGATCACTCACTGGAAGTTACTAAAAGATAAATTTAGGCTTCATATATGAAAGGGGAAAAATGCTCAACTAGAACCATAGAAAATTAAATTGGGGGTATTTGACAAGGCAAAAACAGCACCTCTTTGCTAGCCCATTTCATCTTCTCTACCATGGAAGGGATGCTGTTGAGAGGGATATTATACTGGGTGATAGAAAATATAGGTAATGCTACCTAGGTGACATACAGTGGGGACTTCCTATGCCTTGAGATTGCTTTGATAGTTATAGAGAGGGAGAATGTGAACCACAAACAAAATTCAATAAAAAAGAGAATGTATGTGGAGTTGATAGGCAACAACCAGAATCAAGAAGGAAGGGTGATAAAACACATTTTAATTAACCTCAACAGAGCTTCAGTAGAAGAAAGGTCATTGAGAATCATGGTGTCACATGGTCAGTAAGCAGAATCAGAGAGTAAAGACCAGGTGTGTTGTTTTGCAGCAGAATATTTGTTGGATATTTATGTCCTAGCTCTGTTGCTTCATAGATTTTTGACTTTGGTCAAGTCAGCTATTCGGCCATTATTTTCAAAATCAGTAAATGAAATATATGGCCTCCAGTATCCCTTCCAGGCCTAAATATATCCTCCTATGTTCCTGTTGACCCCATTAGTTTAGAGGAATAGGGAGTGGCCACTTGTGTAATGGGTTGAAAAAGATGCAGTATCCTTAGTAGTAGAGTTACATTTCTGTCAAGGTGAGATGTGAAAGAATTATAGGCTGAAATGTTTGAGGATATATAGAAGGCTAAGAATAATAGTTCAGTAATGCATAATTGAATAGACAAGGCTATGGGTGAGTAATAGTTTAACTGGGTAGGAATGGGTTTGAAAAGACTAGAATTGAGAGTGTGGGGAGGAGGGAGATTTATCATTTTATTTGCATTATACACAGAAATAGTTGATGACTAGTCGGGAGCCAATATAGTAGGAGATACATTGCTATGGCATGTTCTATATCTAGACCTAAATTAGTAATAGATTCATTTATTTCTCCCCTGAGTTTAAGTTGTAATTTGGAACACTAATGTTTTCGATTCTGTGACTCTATAAGGTCACTAACTCCTCAATAGAGACAAAAGAAATATTTCTTGGCTTCTGGGCATAAAATGAAGATGCAGGGAAATGATGCCGAATGGATTATTGAACTCTACATAGTTAGATTCCCCAGGTAGACTTTGGCTCCTTGTTTGAAAGAATAAGCCATGTTTCTCCATGCCTATGAATTCTGAATGACAGGAGTTTGGAGAAAGGGTGAAGACCTATTGAATGGAGGGCTGTCTTATTTAAGGTTGCATTTCCATCATTGTCCTTCATTAAAAGAACACATCATAATTCCTTAGAGCACAAGAAACTCATCCTCAACATTTAGAATGGTGCCTAACCATATAGTAGGAAATTAGTAAATACTATTTGACTAAATCACTTTCCATAGGTTCTAGATCTTCCCTTTATAGAGTTTTCAAAGATTTCATGGTCCTTTCATTTTAATTTCTATCTTTATCATAGTTCTCCTCCTTCCAATATTTTAACATGGTTTGTGATTTCCCCTTGGTCTCTCCAAATTCTTTTTCCTGGCTTTGTTATCTCTCTGAAGCACCTATTCCTCTATTTCAAGGAAATCTATTCTCTCTGGAGAGTAGTCATTCCCAGTTCCCTGAAACTGAGTGTTGTCTTCCCTGGCTTCAGTCTTCTACTAGTGTTTATTTGCACTTCTCATATGTTCTATCAAAGAACTCCATTTATATTTGTGCATATTTTTGTCAGAAAGTGGGGGAGAGATTTATCTATGTAAAGATTTGCTTGGGAATATCAAATTTCATATTAGCCTCTTTATCACAATTCAATTCCATTAGAACTTATTAAGCACCTTTTAACTGCTAGGCTCTATGGAATGGTCTATATATACAAAGACAAGAATGAAGATAGTCTGCACTTAAGGAGTTTACATTTTCCAAAGAAGAAGTTTATAAATAGTTATTTGAATTAACTCTTTCAATGAATTTATTGTATTTAGTTAAAATACTTGAGCCAGTTATGCATAAATAATGATTCTCAGACACTTGTGAATTTTTTTAGGCAAAGGACTTTCTAATTGGTGCTTACTTCCATGGCAGCCTCAAGCTAATTAAGGATATATGATCATTATATATGCATATCACATCTCTTCAACCTCGAAAACATTATTGTTCTACTTGAAAACCTTCAGTGCCTCCCGTCTGCCTTGAAGAGAAAAATAAATCTTTTTATTTAATGTTTATAATGCTCAAAAATTGGGCAATCACCACCTTCCCAGATTTATTTCATAATATTTTTCAGCCTCACTCCATTACTAGAGGTCTTTCCCTCAAGCTCCCTAACCTACAGTCTGGAATGTGGTACATGAGATTTTTAATCAGATGCTAATCAATTATCAGGTCACTAGGTGGTACAATGAATAGAGTGCCAGGTCTGGAGTCAGTAAGAACCAACTTCCTGAGTTTAAGTCTGGCTGCAGACACTTACTAGGTGTGTGGCTCTGGGCTAGTAACTTCACCCTGTTTGCCTCAGTTCCTCATCTGTAAAATGAGCTGGAGAAGGAAATGGCAAATCACTCCAGTACCAAGAAAACCCCAAACAGGGTCATGAAGAATCAGAAATGACTGAACAACAACAACAAACAAGCATTTATCAAATACCTACTATGTGCCAAACACTGTGCTGGGTGTCCTGATGTAGCCTCTGATGTCTGTCCCAGTTCTCAGGTTCTGTGATCTGAAAAAATCAGCTTCTAAGTAAAGTGAAGGTTCTGAAAACAACAAAGGAAAAGGATGGACTTTTAAAAATGTAGACAACTAAAACTATTATCAGAGAAGGTTTGGATATCAGTCCTAAGGTGATCACAGAGCCTCTGGATTAAACGTTAGTCATCCAACCCTGTCCCTTTATCAATTGTACTTTGTAACTATGATCAATAACTATTTACATGCAACCACTACCTTGCCCATTGTCATGCTGGTATCAAGTGTCAGAGGCAGGATATGAACCCAGGTTCTCTGACTCCAAAGCCAGTATTCTTTTCACTGAACCACAGAATTAAAAAAAAAATCTAAACAGGGAAAACTAGAAATGGAGAGCCTTAAAGAAACCCTTTAATAAGAAGAAATTAAATAAACCTTTGATATAATTCCATATAAAAGGCAGAAAGAGTCAAGGGATTAAAAATTGAATGTATAAGCATTAAAAGAACAGATAAATATTTCCAAAAATAGAGCTTGAAGATAGACTAAAAGAAAAGCCCTCCTTGTTTCAATGTGACAATATAATTCTGCCCCCCAATAAAACAAGGTAATGTGGGAGTTACAGGACAAAATCAAACATATCCCCTGCAAATAGACACAAAATAAAAGCAAATAAAATGCTTTAATTATTCATTGTGAACAACCAGGTTTATAAGAAAGTAGTGAAATCAATATATTTACTCATATCAAGAAAAATCATAGAAAGATATGTAGATTTTAATAAAATATAAATTATCAATGACCACAAAAGTCATACTCTTAGAATCTTAGAAAAATTAATACAATTTTGTGATACTACAGTATCTGCAGGGAATCGGTAAAGATGCTAAAAATGTTAACATTTCAAATTAGTAGGTCTATGTATAGACCAATGCTCTATTATCCTGCTAAGTTTTTTGCAAAGTAATCTGGAAATACTGAATAAGATTCATAATATTCTTTATGTCATTTGACTTAGCTTCTATCAGGTTCGTATATTACAAATATAATTAGAAATGGGGATGGGAGGGAAGGACCACTTCGTACAGAAATAATTCTATGAGCCTTACTCATAATAGCAAAAAACAAAAAGTGGGTGGATAAAGCCTGAGATCTTAAGAAATAACATGTCAAGCACTTTGCAAGCCTTAAGATACTCTGTAAATGCTAATAGTCCTATAATTCTTCTATACATTCAATGATTGTGAAATGCTAGAAGAAATTGAGACATATGAATGTAAATAAAAATAATTGCACCAAGAGAAACAAGAAAATGAAGCATAGAAAGATATATGGTAGGAGCTCCATGAAATAAAACCTCTGTTTATTCTCATTTCCTTCTGCAAAAAATGCTTCTTCTCCTTCTCCTTCTCCTTCTCCTTCTCCTTCTCCTTCTCCTTCTCCTTCTCCTTCTCCTTCTCCTTCTCCTTCTCCTTCTCCTTCTCCTTCTCTTCTCTTCTTCTTCTCCTTCTCCTTCTCCTTCTCCTTCTCCTTCTTCTTCTTCTTCTTCTTCTTCTTCTTCTTCTTCTTCTTCTTCTTCTTCTTCTTCTTCCTGTTTTTTTTTCTCTGTGAATAGCTGTGAAAGTAAGAATTAAATGGATAAAGCATGGGTTGACTGTTCTCCTTCCCAAATAGATTAATTAAACCATTTAAATGGGTGGATGACGGGGTCACATAGAAGTGTCTTTTCAGTTCTTCAGTTTCCTTAGGCTGTAATCCACTTAAAACACAGTCAAAACATTGTTTCCTGGCCTAGAAGAAATCAGTAAAGAAGTATCTGTGAGTGTGTGATGAGTACATTACATAATGTACTCAGTGTGGTAGGGCAGTGCAAAGTAAATAGATAGATAGCTATGTTCCTATGGACATATCACTTGATCCTTCAGTGTCTTCATGTAACTCCAAGGTTATAAATGTTGCTACATAGCAGCAAATCCTTATCTGTGATGAAAGTTTCCACCTTGGGGAGTTCTCTACATAAATATAAAAATACACATATATGTCTTTGTCTCTGTCTCTGTCCCAATCATCTTTCTATGACTCTGTCTCACTGTCTCATCTCTCTTTGCCTCCCCTTGTCTCTCTCCTTCTCCCTCTCTCCATCTTTATCTTTCTCTCCTTTCCCCCATCTCATTGTCTCTCCTCCCCCTCCCTCTCTCCCTTTCTTTCTGTCTCCAATTCTATCTTTTCTTCTCTCTTCTTCACTTTCTCTCCCTTACTCATATCCACACACACACACACACACACACACACACACACACACAAACACAGCTCGCAAGTATAGCAACATTTGCACTGTACCACGGACAAGTTTAACAAGTTATAACAGGTTATAACTGTTAAATTTGATGCATCAGAAGAAATGTGATCACTAGGAGAAAAAACACCATGGGATGGTAAATCTGGAGTCAGAGGAATGGGATATAGTCTCGATTTTGCTGTATGGCCTGATGAGTTTCTCTTAAAGCAATCATTTTGTGAAGGGTCTTAGACCTGCCTGCGTTCATCATTCCCTTCCTAGCCATGTTGCTTGGCCCTGTGGCCTTCAAAATCATGCCTTCACTGCTACTTCATCCTGCAGCTTCCCTCAGCTCTTGCAGCTTCTTTGCCTTGCTGGATCTTTCTTTCTTGAGACCAGCTCACCATGGAATATCCCTCTGAAAGGCCCAATCCTTTTTCTCATTGGTGAGTTTTTCCTGGGGATTCATTCCATTTTGTGAAAGGGCCCAGGTTGCAATGTTTTCATTCCCCTCTCAACCTTGTTCTGGACTTTAAAATCCTGCCCTTGTTGCAGACATCTTCCTTCCTCCCCCATGCTCCATGCTTTCCCTCTCCTTTTAGGAGGCCTTCCCTTATTTGATTATAAGCTCATTGAGGGTAGGGGCTGCCTTTCTGGCTAGTATTTTTACTCCCAACACTCAGCACACAGCCTTGCTAGTATTAAGTACATATAAATTCCTGTGGGTGTGGTCATTGGGCCTAGCTCAGGGCACTTTGCCCCAGACTGTTGGAAAGGCTCCACACTTTCCTAGGGAGCCATCCTGGGCAAGGCCAGACAGACTTTCTCATCAGTTGAGGTATGGGTCATGGTTGCTGCTCCCACTGAGCCAATCCCTCGATCTGCAAAGCTGCCCAAGATCACCAGGGAGGAGAAGAACTGGGAGGGGAACTGGGCCTCCCTAGAGGCTGTGCTCCAGGGCCAGGGAGCACCAGATGTAAAAGGGACTGGAAGAGAGGATTCACCTTCACTTCCTCTTGGAGATAAGAAGATGGAGATAGAAACTAAAGAAAGAGTAAAAGCACAAAGTAGATGATGAAATTCAGAAGAAGAGGGGTGGAGCCAAGATGGCGGAGTAGAAACAGCTCATCCAAGCCACTCTGCCCCCAGATTCCCCCCAAACTATGTAAAAGGGGACTCTGAACAACTTCTGGAGCCCCAGCACCCACAGAACGACACAGAGAAGCTAAACTCCCGCTAAGGACAGCCCAGCAGCCCTGCAGGAAGGACCAGCTCAGTGGTTTGGGACCTGGCAGCGTGCAGCGCGCAGAGCGCAGGAGCCAAGCCGAGGCCAGGTCCGCATGAGCCGAGGTTTTAGCCCCAGGGCGGCAGGGCCAGCAGCCAGCTGGAGGAACCCCAGAACACTAGGAGCTGAGGCGACTCCAGAATTATCAACAGAGACTTGCCTAGGACAAAGTAAGAGGTTAGTGTCCTATGGACTTGGGGCCTGGTATTAGGGAATGCGTCGGCTCCCTCCCCTGGGGGCTAGAAGCCACTGAGGACAAACACCATTTTGTAGTTTTCAGAGGCAGCTCCAGCTCCTGGCCTGCGAATTAATTGTAGGGAGATCCAGCGATCAGTCTTGGGGGGTAATCGCTCTTGCTTTAACCTCCCTAGATCTGGATTGTGATCTAGGGTGGAAGTTGTGGGTGGGTTTACAGCTTGCCAGAAACGGAAGTTGCCCCCCCACACGTTCGGGACGAAAATTCCTCTAGCTGGCCTTAAAGCCATAGTGTGGTAACAAGCCCAAAAGTCAAGCAATTAAGTGGCAACATGCCAAGGCAAAGGCAACAGAAAAATGCAACCCTAGACTCCTATTTTGGGGGCATAGAGCGGGAAAAGGACTGTGAGGTCAGAAGTCCTGCTCCAAAAGCCCCAGGGGAAAACATGAGCGGGTTGCAGGCCATAGAGGACCTTAAGAAGGACTTTAAAAATCAAATAAGAGAAGTGGAGGAAAAATTGGAAAGAGAAATGAGAAGGATGCAGGAAAAGTATGAAATGAGGGTCAACAGCCTGACTGAGGAAAACAACACCTTAAAAAATAGACTAACTCAAATGGCAAAGGAGGCCCAAAAGGGCAATGAGGAGAAGAATGCCTTAAAAAGTCGAATTTGCCAGATGGAAAAGAATCTCAAAAGTTCACTGAGGAGATTCATTCCTTCAGAGTTAGACTGGAGCAAATGGAAGCTAATGACTTTATGAGAAATCAAGATGCTGTTAAGCAGATCCAAACAAATGAAAGATTAGAAGGCAATGTGAAATATCTCATGGGAAAAACCACTGACCTGGAAAATAGATCCAGGAGAGACAATTTAAAAATTATTGGACTACCTGAAAGCCATGATCAAGGAAAGAACCTAGAAATCACCCTTCAAGAAATTCTCAAGGAAAACTGCCCTGATGTTTTAGATCCAGAGGGCAAAATAGAGGTTGAAAGAATCCACCGATCACCTCCTGAAAAAGATCCCAAAAAGAAAACTCCCAGGAATATTATAGCCAGGTTCCAGAATCCCCAGATCAAGGAGAAAATACTACAAGCAGCCAGGAAGAAACAATTTCAATATTGTGGAAACACAATCAGAATAGCCCAGGACCTGGCAGCTTCTACACTGAGGGATTGAAGGGCATGGAATATGATATTCCAGAGGGCAAAAGAACTGGGAATGAACCCACGGGTCACCTACCCAGCAAAACTGAGTATTTTGTTTCAGGGGAAAATATGGTCATTCAGTGGAATAGAGGACTTTCAAGCATTCTTGAGGAAAAAACCAGAATTGAATAGAAAATTTGACATCCAGACACAAGAAGGAAGAGATGCCTGAGAAGGTAATCAGGGAAAAGAAATCAAAAGGAACTTATCAAAGTTGAACTATTTACATTCCTATATGGAAAAGCAATAACTGTGACTGATGATATCTTTCTCACTATGAAAATAATGGAAGAAGGGTGTGTGGTCATATGAATACATATGTGAATGTGTGTGTATATGGTTACAGTTATATATGGATAGAGGGCATAGGTTGAATTTTTTGGGAAGGGAGAATACTCAAGGGATGAAATTATGAGGTGAGAGAGGAAAGTGGCAAGAGGAGATGGGGAGAGACAGGGTAGGGTAAACTATCCCATGTAGGGGAAGTGGTTGCAAAGGAGGGGGAGAATAAGGAAGGCTAAAAAGGCAAAACCACATTCACATTGAATTTGGTTCAGGGAGAAAATGACATACATACTAAATGGGATATCTCAAACTGCAGCAGGATAGGGGGAAGGGGGATGAGAGGAGGGATGATGGATGGGAGGGCATCCTTGGGGTGAGGGGAGGTTGGAAGTACCCACTATAGAAGAGGGACAGGATCATGTAGGGAATGGACCAGGTGGGGGGTGGGATGAGTGGGAGGGAATTATAAGCAGCCTTGTACAATATATCTACTATGATAATGTTTTGCATAGCTAGACATGTATAACATATACTGAATTACTTATCTCCCAAGAGGGAATGGGTGACAAGGGAGGAAGGAAATGGATCTGAAATTTGAGGTCGTAACATTAAATGTTTCAAATATATATAAATACTATTATTAATACTCTTTTGCTTGTAATAGGGAGATAAGATGAGCAGGCATTGGGATGCAAAGACTCACCTTCCTCTAATGGAAAAGTCGATGGGGGTATGGGAGAAGGTATGGGAGAGAGCAGATTGGAGGAAGCGATATCTTGTGGGATTACTATTCTGGGAGGTTGGGTAGGGGAATAATGGGGGGAAAATGATTGTAACTCAAAATCTGGCGGAAATGAATGATGCAAAACAGAAGTTAATAAAGCATTTGTTTAAAAAAAAAAGAAATTCAGAAGATGAAATCCTGGTTTCTTCTTTATGTGAAGAAGAGCCAAGTCACTATGATATGTACTGTCAATCAGCCTTCCCTAAGGTCACTATTAAACAGCTGATCCAGGCTGTTACTGGCACCTTGTATCTCACAATATTGTCATTGCTACGGCCAGGCAGTTCTAAAGTATTTGTTGGGGAAGTGGTAGAAGAAGCTTTGGATGTGTATGAGAAAAGGAGAGAGCTGACCCCACTACAGCCCAAACTCATGTGGGAGGCTGTTTGAAGGCTGAAGTCAAGTCAAGTCATTCCTAACCCCAAGCACCAAAAATTCCTCTTTTCCTATCCAGGAAGCTTCTTAAGCTGTATCACTGACAACGGAAGGAATGACTTCCATATTTCCTCCCACTCAGGTGTTGTGCACTGTTTTTCAGATGTCCTAAGGACACCATGATCTAACATTCACCCCCAAATCTTCAAGATCAAAGTTACCTGGTAGAAAAGCTAAGCCACTTGATGGAAATTCATTTGGTTCAGGTTGTAATTGATCATAGGACAAAGTTGCCCACTGCATCCTTGGGACACTGCCAGTTGTCTTGACCTCTTTCTTGCTCCTGGTCTTCAGAGGAGTCTTGCCACTGATTCTGGAGGAGGAGAGATCAAGGCTAAGAACTTTGCAAAGCTCTGCCTCACTAAAATCCAATTGGAGGGCAAGTCAAGACATCACCCTCTTGATGACATTGGTCCTCTTCAAAAAGGAAGGACGAAGAACAATAATAACAAGGGTTCTACATGAGGTCTCTACAAAGAGAGGACTTCCTAAGCAGGTGATGTGAGTTAAACCTTGTCAGACATTATCTTTTACTCCTGTGCCTCACTACTATTCCGGTCTCAGTTTAAGCCTACTCTTTGAATGGATGCTTTGTGTATTTGTGGGGAGGAACCAGGTTCTTAGAAGAAGGGTTTTGTTTTAATTGTCTGCCATGTTATCTGAGAGTAGTAGTAGCTGAGCTCTGGGGATCCAAGTGCCAATTAGAACAAAGGTTGGGAGATACCACTGTTATTTCTTTTCTTCTTTCCCCCCCTCCCCTCACCTCCTCCCCCTTGTAGCTCACTGTTTAGATTTTGATTGCTTAGAATGACTGGCAATTGCTATCTGTTCTGCCTAGAAACTCTTAAGAGACTGTTACTTCCTGTCGGAGATCTTTGGGGTGGATAATTTGGGCCATCTTTTGTTTGAGTTCTTACCTAGCCATAGTCTTTGAATGGGTGTGGCCTCAGATAAACTGAGTTCTGGGAAAAACCTTAAGTTATTTCGTCCAAGGTCACCCACTGCACCCTGGGCCATCTAGTCTCACCTCTGGCCTCCTATGACTGGAGAAGAAAATGAGACTACTTTGCAGTACCTCAGCCTCACTCCCATCCAATTCTCTTGCAAATCAAGATCATTCTCTTGATGTCTTTGATCCTATTTGAGAAAGAAGAACAAGATGATAACTCTGACCTGGCTAACTGGAAAGGGGAAGTTTCTTTTTATATAGACCCTTTGTACAAAGCATACAAGTTTTCACTAATCAACCTGTGTTTTTCTTATGGATCACCAAACTGTTTTTGATCATTACAGCTGTGTAGAATACTTTGAGATCTGGTAGTATTGGGCCTCTTTCCTTTCCATTTTTTTAAATTAAAAATATTTTTATAAATTTATTTTTAATTTATGGAATAAAGCAAGCAATTTCATAACAGTATAATAAAAACATGATTATACACGAAACTGTAAATCTGCTATGCACAATCTGTTCTATCTTTCAAATATACAACAAAATTATGTAAATTTTTTCTTCCCCCCCACCCTAGAAAGGGCTACTATTAGACAAAAATAGTAATGTGTGTCTGTTAAATTATTCTCTCCATACTTCCAGAGAAAATGTTGGAGAAATACAAGATCTCTGTGGTTTTCAGAGACTTGGCAGCTTTGTCCATCCTACTTGTGTCCCTCTTTCTGACCACACCATCATCTTAGTCTAAGGAGGTTAATGTAATTAATGTATATTCACTTCATCAAAATTCCACTGAGATCACCTACGAAGCAAAACTGAGTATTTTGTTTCAGGGGAAAATATGGTCATTCAGTGGAATAGAGGACTTTCTAACATTCTTGAGGAAAAAACCAGAATTGAATAGAAAATTTGACACCCAGACACAAGAAGCAAGAGATGCCTGAGAAGGTAATCAGGGAAAAGAAATCAAAAGGAACTTATCAAAGTTGAACTATTTACATTCCTATATGGAAAAACAATAACTGTGACTGATGAAATCTTTCTCACTATGAAAATAATGGAAGAAAGGTGTGTGGTCATATGAATACATATGTGAATGTGTGTTACAGTTATATATGGATAGAGGGCATAGGAGGATACTCAAGGGTGAAATTATGAGGTGAGAGAGGAAAGTGGCAAGAGGAGATGGGGAGAGACAGGGTAGGGTAAACTATCTCATGTAGAAGAAGCAAGGGGAAGTGGTTGCAAGGGAGGGGAAGAATAGGAAGGCAAAAAGGCAAAACCACATTTTCATTGAATTTGGTTGAGGGAGAGAATGACATACATACTAAATGGGATATCTCAACCTACAGCAGAATAGGGAGAAGGGGGATGAGAGGAGGGATGATGGATGGGAGGGCATCCTTGGGGGGAGGGGAGGTTAGAAGTACCCACTATAGAAGAGGGACAGGATCAAGTAGGGAATGGACCAGGTGGGGGGTGGGATGAGTGGGAGGGAATTATAAGCAGCCTTGTACAATATATCTACTATGATAATGTTTTGCATAGCTAGACATGTACAACATATACTGAATTATTTATCTCCCCAGAGGGAATGGGTGACAAGGGAGGAAGGAAATGAATCTGAAATTCAAGGCCTTAAGATTAAATGTTTCAAATATATATAAATACTATTATTAATACTCTTTGCTTGTAATTGGGAGATAAGATGTGCAGGCATTGGGACACAAAGATTCACCTTCCTCTAATGGAAAAGTCGAAGGGGGCATGGGAGATGATATGGGAGAGAGCAGATTGGAGGAAGTGATATCTTGGGCGACTGCTATTCTAGAAGGGTGGGTAGGGGAAAAACGGGGGGGGGGTGGGAATGATTGTAACTAAAAATCTTGCAGAAATGAATGATGTAAAACAGAAGTTAATAAAGCATTTGTTTAAATTAAAAAAAAATTCCACTGAGATTCCACCTGCCAGATCTTCTGGCTGGTATTGGTAACAGAGGATCCAGATTCAGGGACTGTGCAAATGCTGAGATGATAAGGGCTTTAATATAGTAGCAAACGTGATTTTATTAATGTGACATAAAAGACTAAATGGGAGAGCTTAATTTTCAATGACGGGGAAGTCAGGAAAGATGATAATGAAGTAATTGACTTTGCTAGAAGCATTAGAGCTCTGTCCTTGTGGACGTTTCACTTAACCAATTGAAGTTCTTTAAACAAAGTCTGGATGATAACATGTTATGTATGTTGTAAGAGGATTCTTAATAAAGTATCAATGTGACAAGATAGACTCAGGTCCATTTGAATTCTAAAATACTTTGTTTCTGTAATTTGAAGTCCTAGGTCTTGAGTAAAAGCACAAGCTCTGCCAATTAGAAGTTATGCAACCTCAGACAATTCATTTAACTTCTATGTGAGGGGGCAGAGTATATGACTCTTAAGATCGTTTCCAGCTCTAAATCCATGATCTAAACTATCACTGACTCAGTGAACTGGGAATTAGTGGGACTCTCCAGCATATGGTGATGGACAGGGAGATAGTTTGTTTTTTGGTTTAAACCAAATTACTTTTTAAAAAAATTTAAACAAATGCTTTATTAACTTCTGTTTTACATCATTCATTTCCGCCAGATTTTGAGTTACAATCATTTTCCCCCTGTTACTCCCCTACCCAACCTCCCAGAATAGTAGTCCCACAAGATATCGCTTCCTCCAATATGCTCTCTCCCATACATTCTCCCATACCCCCTTCGACTTTTCCATTAGAGGAAGGTGAATCTTTGTGTCCCAATGCCTGCACATCTTATCTCCCAATTATAAGCAAAAGAGTATTAATAATAGTATTTATATATATTTGAAACATTTAATCTTAAGACCTCGAATTTCAGATTCATTTCCTTCCTCCCTTGTCACCCATTCCCTCTGGGGAGATAATTAATTCAGTATATGTTGTACATGTCTAGCTATGCAAAACATTATCATAGTAGATATATTGTACAAGGCTGCTTATAATTCCCTCCCACTCATCCCACCCCCCTCCTGGTCCATTCCCTACATGATCCTGTCCCTCTTCTATAGTGGGTACTTCCAACCACCCCTCCCCCCAAGGATGCCCTCCCATCCATCATTCCTCCTCTCATCCCCCTTCCCCCTATTCTGCTGCAGGTTGAGATATCCCATTTAGTATGTATGTCATTCTCTCCCTGAACCAAATTCAATGAGAATGTGGATTTGCCTTTTTTCCCCTTCCTATTCTCCCCCTCCCTTGCAACCACTTCCCCTTGCTTCTTCTACATGAGATAGTTTACCCTACCCTGTCTTTCCCCATCTCCTCTTGCCACTTTCCTCTGTCACCTCATAATTTCATCCCTTGAGTATTCTCCCTTCCCAAAAAATTCAACCTATGCCCTCTATCCATATATAACTGTAACCACATACACACACATTCACATATGTATTCATATGACCACACCCCCTTCTTCCATTATTTTCATAGTGAGAAAGATATCATCAGTCACCGTTATTGCTTTTCCATATAGGAATGTAAATAGTTCAACTTTGATGAGTTCCTTTTGATTTCTTTTCCCTGATTACCTTCTCAGGCATCTCTTGCTTCTTGTGTCTGGATGTCAAATGTTCTATTCAATTCTGGTTTTTTCCTCAAGAATGCTTGAAAGTCCTCTATTCCACTGAATGACCATATTTTCCCCTGAAACAAAATACTCAGTTTTGCTGGGTAGGTGACCCTTGGGTTCATTCTCAGTTCTTTTGCTCTCTGGAATATCATATTCCATGCCCTTTGATCCCTCAGTGTAGAAGCTGCCAGGTCCTGGGCTATTCTGATTGTGTTTCCACAATATTGAAATTGTTTCTTCCTGGCTGCTTGTAGTATTTTCTCCTTGATCTGGGGATTCTGGAACCTGGCTATAATATTCCTGGGAGTTTTCTTTTTGGGGTCTTTTTCAGGAGGTGATCGGTGGATTCTTTCAACCTCTATTTTGCCCTCTGGATCTAAAACATCAGGGCAATTTTTCTTGAGAATTTCTTGAAGGGTGATTTCTAGGTTCTTTCTTGGATCATGGCTTTCAGGTAGTCCAATAATTTTTAAATTGTCTCTCCTGGATCTATTTTCCAGGTCAGTGGTTTTTCCCATGAGATATTTCACATTGCCTTCTAATCTTTCATTTGTTTGGATCTGCTTAACAGCATCTTGATTTCTCATAAAGTCATTAGCTTCCATTTGCTCCAGTCTAACTCTGAAGGAACGAATCTCCTCATTGAACTTTTGAGATTCTTTTTCCATCTGGCAAATTCGACTTTTTAAGGCATTCTTCTCCTCATTGCCCTTTTGGGCCTCCTTTGCCATTTGAGTCAGTCTATTTTTTAGGGTGTTGTTTTCCTCAGTCAGGCTGTTGACCCTCATTTCATACTTTTCCTGCATCCTTCTCATTTCTCTTTCCAATTTTTCCTCCACTTCTCTTATTTGATTTTTAAAGTCCTTCTTAAGGTCCTCTATGGCCTGCAACCCGCTCATGTTTTCCCCTGGGGCTTTTGGAGCAGGACTTCTGACCTCACAGTCCTTTTCCTGCTCTATGCCCCCAAAATGGGAGTCTAGGGTTGCATTTTTCTGTTTCCTTTGCCTTGGTATGTTGCCACTTGATTACCTGACTTTTGGGCTTGTTGCCACACTATGGCTTTAAGGCCAGCTAGAGGAATTTTCATCCCGAATGTGTGGGGGTCAACCTCAGTTTCTGGCAAGCTGTAAACCCACCCACGACTTCCACCCTAGATCACAATCCAGATCTAGGGAGGTTAAAACAAGAGCGATTACCCCCCAAGACTGATCACTGTATCTCCCTACAATTAATTCGCAGGCCAGGAGCTGGAGCTGCCTCTGAAAACTACAAAATGGCGTTTGTCCTCAGTGGCTTCTAGCCCCCAGGGGAGGGAGCTGACGCATTCCCCCAAATGCAGGTCCCAAAGTCCATAGGACACTAACCTCTTACTTTGTCCTAGGCATGTCTATGTTGATAATTTTGGAGTCGCCACAGCTGCTGGTGTTCTGGGGTTCCTCCAGCTGGCTGCTGGCCCTGCCACCTTGGGGCTAAAACCTCGTCTCATGTGGACCTGAGCTCTGCTCGGCTCCACTTCCTGCACTCTGCGAGTTGAGCGCTGCCAGCTCCCAGAGCGCTGCGCTGGTCCTTCCTGCAGGGCTGCTGGGCTGTCCTCAGTGGGAGGTTAACTTCTCTGTTTCGTTCTGTGGGTGCTGGGGCTCCAGAAATTGTTCAGAGTCCCCTTTTACATAGTTTGGGGGGAATCTGGGGGCAGAGTGGCTTGGATGAGCTGTTTCTACCCCGCTATCTTGGCTCCGCCCCAGACTTTGCCAACCAAATTACTTTTAAAGTAATGATATACAAAGACCAATGTTGCAAAAGTCTGGGGATTTATGGAAGTATCTGGAAAATAGAAAAGATGTTCCAAAGACATAATGAAATGGGACAGACTTTTGTGAATGTATTTAGACTTCAACCTGGGAACAACAGACAAGTATTTTTAGAGTAGGGTTATGCATTTGAATTAAAAGTAGTATGCTTATACAACTTGTGCCTCAGGCAGAATTATAGGATAGCTGGGATTATGGAATCAGAACAGTGAGTGGAAAAAGATTTGCTATGTCAGGTTCTCTTTGTTGAGTAAATGAGATCAGAGATTTACAATTGTTCTTTCCAATAGATGACGGAGAAATTTTTAAAAATAATTAATTGATTAATTTTTAGTTAGCAAGATTCAATTCCATGGTTCCTTGAGTTTCAAATTTCCTTTCCTTCCCTCTCCTCACCCCCCACTACCGCATAAAGTCCAGTAAAGGATCTGCAAATACATCCATATTAGACATTAATGCAGTTACAAAGGTGTATTTTACTAGGTAGGATGAAAAATGGTAAAGGAGAAATGAAACCAAACAATGAAAAGAAAAAGATCAATTAGTTTGATTCCATCAGGATTCAAGCTCAGTTCTTTCTAGTTATTTCTCTGGATGTCGCATCTCTCTCCTTCATGAGTCTTTCCAGATTGACTTATATCACTGCATTGCTGAAAAGAGTCCAGTCTGTCATAGTTGGTCATCACACATATGATGTGTCTGTGATTGTATACAAATTTCTCCTGGTTCTACTCTTCTCACTCAGCATCAGTTTGTATAAACCTCTCCAAGTAAATATGAAATCCATCTCCTCCTCGTTTCTTATAGCACAATAATATTCCATTACATTCATATACCACAACTTGTTTAGCCATTCCCCAATTGATGGGCACCACTTTAATTTCCAATTCTTTGCAACCACAAAAAGAGCTGCTATAAATATTTTTGTACATATGAGTCTTTCTCCCTCTTCTATGATCTCTTTGGGATATAACCCTAGAAGTGGTATTGCTGGGTCAAAGGGTATGAAATTATTTATAGCCCTTTGGGTATAATTCCAGATTGCTCTCCAGAATGGTTGGATAAGTTGATAACTCCACCAGCAATGCATTAGTGTTCCAATTTGCCTACATCCCCTCCAGTATTTGTCATTTTCCTGTTTTGTCATCTTAACCAATCTTACTGGAGAGATGTGGTACCTCAGAGTTGTTTTGATTTGCATTTCTCTAATCAATAGTGATTTAGAGCATTTCTTCATATGCTTATATATATCTTTAATTTCTTTTAGTTGACAGAGAATTTTGAACTGTAGGATTGGGTATACTGAGCCTCCATGAGGTTGCCACTCTAGATAAAGCAGTGACTCGCAGGTGGAGGGCATGACATTAATTCTCTTTGTCTTAGGTGTCTCAACATCAGGTAAGGTAGGAACAAAGAACTGCTGAACTGATGCATGGCCACCATTCAGAAATAACTCCAAGTAATTACTTTGCTCATAGTGGAGAATATAGACACTGAATCTCTACTCTAGATGTCTAGTTTCCAGCTTTCAGGTAAGAATGAGAGGCTGAGGAATGACAATCTAGTCTACTTGAGGTTTCTTTTTTTTTCCTTTTTGGAGGGCAATTGGAGTTAAGTGACTTGCCCAAGGTCACACGGCTAGGTTTTGTGTTAAGTGTCTGAGGCTGGATCCGAACCCAGGTCCTCCTGACTCCAGGGCCGGTGCTCTATTCATGGTGCCACCTAGCCACCCTTTAAGTTTCTTTTCTTTAAGTTTTTTGGTCTTAATTAATTTATTTGTTTTATTTAATTTAATAGTCCTTAATTAATTAGTTTGTTTACTTTTAGTTTACAAGGTTCAGTTCCACAATTCCATGAGTTTTAAATTTTCTCTCCCTCCCTCCCCTTCCCTCCCATGGCAGCATATAATCAAGTATAGGATCTGCAAACACTTTCACATTAGACATTAGTCAGGTTATAAAGAACGATTGTATCAGCTGGAATGAACAATGGGAAAGAGGAAACAAAACCAAGCAAGAAAAAGAAAAAGATCAGGTAGTTTGCTTCAATCTGGATTCAAACTCAGTTCTTTCTAGTTCTTTCTCTGAATGTAGACATCTCTCTCCATCATGAGTCTTTTGGTGTTGACTTATAGCCCTGCATTACTTAGAAGAGTCCAGTCTATCAAAGTTGGTAATCAAACATACATTGTGTCTGTAATTGTGTACAAATTTCTCCTGGTTCTACTCTTCTCACTCAGCATCAGTTTGTATAGGCCTCTCCAGGTAGATATGAAATCCTGCTCCTCATTTCTTATAGCACAATAGTATTCCATTACATTCATATAGCACAACTTGTTCAGCCATTCCTCAATTGATGAGCATCCCCTTAATTTCCAGTTCTTTCCCACCACAAAAAAGCTGCTATAATTATTTTTGTACATATGGGTCTAACTCCCTCTTCTATGATCCCTTTGGGATATAACCCTAGAAGTTTTATTGCTGGGTCAAAGGGTATAAAATTATTTATAGCCCTTTGGGCATAATTCCAGATAGCTCTCTAGAATGGTTGGATCAGTTCACAACTCCACCAGCAATGCATTAGTGTTCCAATTTTTTCCACATCCTCTCCAGCATTTGTCATTTTCCTGTTTTGTCATCTTAGCCAATCTTACATGTAGGATGTGGTACCTCAGAGTTGTTTTGATTTGCATTTCTCTAATCAATAGTGATTTGGAGCATTTTTTCATGTGCTTATAGATATCTTTAATTTCTTCCTCTGAAACCTGCCTATTCATATCCTTTCACCATTTATCAATTGGAGAATGACTTGTATTCTTATAGATTTGACTCAGTTCTCTGTATATTTTAGAAATGAGTCCTTTATCACAGACATAGGTTGTGAAAATTCTTTCCCAATCTCCCACTTCCCTCTTAATATTGGTTACAGTGGCTTTGTTTGTACAGAAACTTTTCAATTTAATGTAATCAAAATTATCCATTTTGCATTTTATAATGCTTTCTAATTCTTGTTTGGTTGTAAAGTATTCCCCCTTGAGGTTTCTTTCTGAAATGTACTTTCTAATTGAAGGAGTGTGAAAAATGTTTCTCCTCAGAATATCTAGCTCCTTTCACAGAAAGAAGAGCCCAATATTATAGAATCATGAAATTTTAGATATAAAAAGAATACCACCATCCATCTAATCTCAGACATACCTGAGAAAGTAACCCTTTTATACAATACCTCAAAAATGATCAACCAACCTTTTCTTGAAGACCTTCAGTATGGAGGAATCCAACTATTCTCCAAGGCAACATATTCTGTTTTTTGTTAAAATTTGTTAGACTCCCCTTTAAAAACAAACCTAAATCAGATTTTTTGAAGCTTTTACACAATGTGCCTAATATGCCCTTTTAGGTCAGAAAGGCCAAATTTAATCTCTCATACACTTACAGATAGTAAAACACTTGAAGACAACCATCATATGAATCCTGCCATCTTCTCTTCTTCAGGATAAATATCTCTACTTACTTCAATGAATAAGTCATGGATTCAGGGCTCTTCACCATCCTAGGCATCTTACTCTCAATACTCTTTATCAATATCTTTCCTAGACTATGGTCTTAAAACTGAACACATTACTCTAATATAGTTTGAATAAAGCAGACACCCAAGGCAACAGACAACAGCAAGCCTTTATTAGGAGAACTCCATTCCTGACCAGGTGTCTGCTGTGGTTCAGAAATCCCAGTCCCGCTGTCTTCTATGCCAACTACTTCTTTCCCAATAATTTTTTTCTTTTTCTGCAACATCCCAAACTTTTAATGGGTGGAAACAGAAATGATGAAAAGAATAATTGTGCCTCATATCTTCAGGTTCTAATCAAAGACTATATAATGTTTGGTAATTCTTTCATTCTAATGAGGTTGTGCAATGCAAATCACCAGGAGTGGTTAGTAATCATTTCCTTGGAAAAATATTGGAAAATTTCCTGGTTTTTGTGGTCACAGAGCCACAAGTCTCTTGTAACAATTTTTTTTATTGGTTTGAAAAGTAGCCAATTCATTACCTCTTAACTGGGAGTTAGCAAGAACCATTACCCCTTTCTGATCCTTCCTGAGTGATCTTTCATCTGACAGTTTCTATACTTCTTTATCATTTCAAGAAGAGTAAGCAGATCTTTCTTCCTCAGAAGAGTCACCTCACCTCTCTTCAGAAAAAACATACCTTTTTATCTTTGTATGTATAATTATTATTTTTCTTCCCTTCTTTGATAATTTTTCAGCCTTTCAGAATACTGACAGAGGCCCACTTTCTTTATATCCCTCCACTTAAATTTTCTCAAAATGTTTCATATATCAGTTACATATCCCTTAAGATAACCCTTCTACCTTGACTTTTCTGTATCACTTTCTTATACTCCTTATCTCATTACAAAGGTTTTGCTTCCATCTACCATTTCTGATCATTTTTCCTCATGGTTTTATCTTCAGAGTCCTGATTTTTCTCTTTCAGGGAGCACTTCAATCTCTCTGATGACCTGGAGAGTAGAATTTCTAGATGACCACAGCCTGAGTGTGGTCTTTCCTTGCTCTTATCTCCCATAATAGTTTATTTATACATCTGTATTCACGAACTTTAAATTACATTTTTATGTATATAAACATTTTGTCAGGATGGCAGAGACAGATTTAGTTATCTGATATTTATAACAGAGAAAGATCAATTTCATATATCTATTCTTTCCAAGTTCTATATCATTTAACTTCTACAGAAAGGAAATAGCTTCCTGAGGGCCTGTTTAACCTCCTTGTTCCTCAGAGTATAAATCAGGGGATTCAAGGTAGGGCTCAACACAGAATACAGAACACCAGCCAATTTACTCCTTTCTGGGTTATAGCTTGCAACTGGACTTATGTAGGCATAGAACACAGCAGTATAATACATGGATGCTACAATAAGGTGGGAAGAACAGGTGGAGAAGGCTTTCTTCTTCCCCTCTGCTGACCGGATTTTAAGGATGCTAGAGATAATAAAGCCATAGGACACCAGTGTCAGTAGGAAGTTAAATACTCCATAAAAGGCATCTGCCAAGACAGTCATGACACTGTTTATGTATGTGGAGGTACAGGAGAGCAACAAGAGAGGCGGTATCTCACAGAAGAAATGAGTAACCACATTGGATCCACAGAAGGACAGTCGCATCATTAGACCAGTATGTATAGAGGAATTGAAGGCACAGATTCCCCATACTCCAGCTGCCAACACACTACAGAGGGTCTTGCTCATCATGGTACTGTAATGTAGGGGGTGGCAGATGGCCACGTACCTGTCATATGCCATTGCTGTGAAAAGGAGCAACTCAGATGATAGGGCCCAGGTGAGGAAGTATAGCTGGGCCAAACAGCCTCCATAGGAGATGGTGTTCTCCTCTGAGAGCAACCCCTCCAGTACTTTGGGCAGAATGGAGGAGGTACAAATAATGTCCATCATAGCCAAATTGAATAAGAAAAAGTACATGGGGCTGTGAAGATTAGCATTAAGCACAATGGCTATGATTATCAGGACATTGCCTGTGAGGGCCACCATATACAAAGAGAGGAAACTGCTAAATAAGGGGATCTGGAGCTCGGGGTGCTCAGAGAAGCCTTGGAGGATGAACTCAGTCACCTGTGTCTGGTTCCTTTTGGCCATTGTACTGGGAGGTTTTTCTGGATCAGACAGGAGACTCTCAGACTGTGGGTAGTTGCATGTGCTATTTGAACTTGGAAAAAGAAATTAAAGATTTTGATTAAGAACTAAAATAGGTTTTCTTAGTAATTAACAATTTCAGGAGCAATCTTAACATAGATATATTGTCATACTCTGGAACAGACTTTATTTTTCCTCTAACCTAACTTTGAAACGTATTTACTAAACAGAACCCAGTAATTTTTAATCATGTCTGACTCTTCATAACCCTATTTCATGTTTTCTTGGCAAAGATACTGGAGTGTTTTTCCATTTGCTTCTCCAATTCACTTTACAGATGAGGAAACTGAGACATACAAGGTTAAGTGACTTGCCCAGGGTCATGTTGCTTGTAAGTTTCTGAGGTGAGATTTGAACTCAGGAAGATGATGAGTCTTCCTGGCTCCAGGCCAAGTGCTCTCTCCACCACGCCATTCAGCTACTTTCTCTCATGCTTCAAATCACTAGTGTCCCCTGAGAGAATGCATGGTAGAGTGGAAGGATAACTGTACTTGCAGTCAGGAAGATCTGGGTTTAAATCCTGTTTCAGATATTTACAGTTTAGTAACTCTGGACAGATCACTGAACTTGACATTCTCCATCCTCATTTATAAAATGGGGATTAAATGGCACTTACTTTACAGGGGCTTCTGGGGGCCCCAGAGGTAAATTCATGGAAACAGTCTTGCATACCTTAAAATAATACCTGATGGTAGTTATTATTATTGTATAAAATTAGTTTCTAAAATCTCATTTTGATTTTCATCTCACCATCATACCTTTTAAATTTTCATATTTACTAATGCATTTTTCCTGTCATTCATAGACATTCATAGACATAGACAAAACAGGGCCAGAAGGGTAATCTATAAAGGCATATTTCTGGTCACAACTATAAAATTCCTCCTAGAACCTCATTTTCCTCATTTTTGGCTCCAGCATTCAACAACATGTCCTCTACCTCTGCAAGCCTTTTAAGACTGGTTATACTGTCATGGGCAAAGAAGATTTCTATCCATTTAAGCAAACATCTCTTTTCAACATTTCTAATGATCTCAGTTCAATAAACATTTATTTAATACCTGTCATCTACAAGGTGTAGTTGAAGGCATTGTAGATGCTCATATGGATCTGCATCACATCATTGCTGATTACATACAGCCCATCCATCCTTGTTTTCCTGCTGAATCTTGTCCATTATTCATATATTTTCTGACTTGCTGTCTTGACTTCCTAGACAATGTGAACCGACTTGCAGTGTACTCTTAAGGACCACTGGACCTCATCAAATTCGCTGCAATTGTTCTCTTAAAACTACTATACCTTTCCATCTGTCATGCGATTGTGTCTTTGTCTCCCACAATTAGAATGTAGTTGCTTGAGGAATAGGGACTATCACACTTTTCTATCTGTATCTTCAACACTTAGCTCAGTGTTTGGCAAATTTAGCTTAATAAAATCTTGCTTCTTCATTCACTCATTTACTTAAGTTCACCCGAGGGGATAGCTTTCTCTATTTTTTCCTTTCACAAGCATTTTGGTGCAGCACATGGGCTATCAATTATTCCTCACTCTCAAGTTATGATTCGCTCATCTCCTATTTAAAGTGTACATTTCTTTGATGACATACTTTACTCTAGGTCTTCTCTTATTCCTCTTTTTCATGTGTTGCATCCTGTGCCACAACCATGATGCACCTCTCAAATGCCCTCAGCAATACTCTTTTTTAAATCTTGGTAAGGTGTTGTGTTCCATGACTTGATACTATACAACCCTGCTGCAAAGATAAAATAAGATTTAGTCAGTCTGACTTCACTGACTTTATAGTTGAACAGAAAAAATAGTATCCCCATTGATTATTCTATGTTGTGAAGGATCATAACTTCTTGTAAATTTTTTGGTCTTTATAAAATTTAGGATTCATTAAATTAATAATTGGGGAACAATTTTCAGAAGGGAACAACCTTATATTTCTGCTGCAGATTGAAATGAGAATTTATTCAAAAGGGTCAAATATATGCATGGACAGAGTATATTTAATTTCTTTTGGGATTATACTTCTGAGGGTGCCATAATATCCCTTTATAATTTCCATAGCCACATCTCAGAAACAAAACAAAACAAGTCTTATTTAATGGATACACAGATTTTAGGTATTTTGTTTGACCATTAAATTTTCCTTTGCCTACATGAATTTACAAATAAGTAATAAATTAGAGGTGGCAGAGAAAAGGATGCCATGGAACATCTTAAATTCCATTTCCAAAAGCAACGAAGAGGTTAGAAAGAAGCAAGACTACTACAAATTGACAATTAAATAATAAATATAAATAAACCAGAGAACCTGCACAATGAAAAAAATGTTACACATTAATAGAACTAGAGGCAGAAATCAAGAAAAAAGTAGCTAGAACAAACAAAACAGTACCATCATAAACAAAGACAGAATTTCCTCAAAATGCAGTAGAATGGATAATACATATGCTGAAGGAATTTAAGGAAAGAAACAAATTAGCAAATAATACTACAAAATAAATTAAGATTAGGTCCAACTAAACTTTTTTTTTATGTTGTTAGAAATTTTAATAAATACAGTAAGAACAGGTCTTAGACTTGTTCATTGGTATTAAAAAATACTGGCTTTCAGGTTGGGTATTTATTTCATAAATAGTTTCTCTGTATTTTGATGCCTTTATTTTTTGGTACAGTTGTAGCGTACCCTTGCATACACATACAGTACATAAATCCTGTGTCAACATATGCTTCATTAGTAAAGTGGCTGGGAGAATTGGATCAGGTAGATTGTTATCAGAAAGGAATGTACAACCAAAGATTCTTGAAGTAATATGATGATGAAATTTTGTTGTTTACAAATATTTATAGACAATGTAAATAAAATAATATGTTTGAGTTTAATTATCAACATATAATGGGGAGACAGAACAATGAAAATGAGGAAAAAATCCTAGCCAATTGTTTAAGCAGAAATGGAAACCATGATATGTAGATCTTGAAGAGAAATCAAGAAAAGTGTAAGAATTATGAGGTACTGTAAAAAATGTCAAGAAGTCTACTGCTTTATTCTCTATTTCTAAAAATTGTACAGTGAATTTTCTTGGAGATAATGAAGATTAAAATAGCTTGTGAAATAAAAGTATTCACAGAACATCAACAGGCAGGGAACCCAAGTTTATTTCATTCATCCACATCTTTCTCCAGTTACAACATTATACTAGAAGTGAAATGATCCAATAAACAGCTAAGGGGTCTAATATCATATAGATAAAATCATTAGTTCAGTAACACAGGGTGCTTCAATAACACAGGAATGACATAAAACTTTGGAATATGATATACTGAATCTGAGATGTTGAAGCACACTGAAAAATCTGACAAGTTCAAAAATGCAAAAAAACAACCCCACAGCAATATCCAGGGTGGTATTGTTGAGTAAATATAAGGATTATAATGAGTAGATCTGGTTTTAAATCCTAGTTCTGCCACAAAAATACTCATGTAATTTTGGGGAGGTTATTAAATCTGACCTGGATTGATTTCCCTAGCTATAAAATGAATGTTTTGTATAGATGACTTCTAATATTCATTTATACTTTAAATTTATGTTCTATGGAAGATGGGGGAAGTATGTCTATATAACACTTCAATTACAAAACATCTGCAAATTTTAGTCAATTGTAATGTGAGTCAATAGCATCGTAAAGTAGCACATACATTCACTTAGACTTAAGATACACAGTGTTGAAAATAAGGGAAATGTTATTATTCTCCAAAGCACATCTATAGTAGTGTGTTCAGTCCCAGTGGAGATACTTTAGGAAGGATATTAGAAAAACTAGGATTACTGGTCCTCATGAGAAAGGGGAATGCTATTTTTCTTTTAGAATTTGCATGACTGTGCAAAAGATATTTCATTTTTTTTTCTGCCGAGAAGTAAGAGCACTGGGTCGAAATGGAAGAGAAACAGATTTGTCTTCAAGGAAATTAAAGCCATGTAAATAAAAGCTAGCCATCAGGTAGAACTATTCAAAAGAGGAATGAACTGAATGGGGAGGTGGAGTCTTTCTAACTATGGATCTTCAAATCCAGCTTTTTAAGGACAGGGATCCTGTGAAACTTTCAGTTGAACTGTGTAGTCCCTGATGTCTCTCCTAACTGAGATGTGGAAGAAATTAGCATCCCGGTAAAGCCAAGAATTCTTTTGTGAAAACAAGAACTGAACATTGAAAAGCAAGAATAACTTTCAAAAATTCATTGAGGAATTGCCCAAAATAAGAGTAGCTTTTGACTTGGATGTCAATGGTAGTTAAGACAGGAACAAAGATGGGCATTGCTTTAAAAATTGTCCTTTACAGCTAACTTATAAAAATATTTTTATGGTATTAATAATGAAGACAATCTTACTTACCAAGCTTTCCAAAAATGGAAATAACTGTTTTTTGGATGTAATGATTTCCCCATAACTAGTGGTCTTCAAATGGCTGCTGTATGGCAATTGAGGGGAAGGGTTGTCTAGGTTCATTGGATCATAGATTTGGAACTGGAAAGAACCTGAGAGACCACCTAGTTCAGCTACCTCGTTTTACATTTGAGGAAACTGAGCCCCAGAAAGACAGGAATTTGTATGGAGGAATCAGTGAGGAACTCAATATCAGATTCCAGATTTCATGACTCCCAAGGCATAAACTTCCTTACACACCACAATGTATCTGTATGTCAGACTGAATCCAGGGACAAAGTAATGAGAAAGTGAAACAAGAAAATAGAAACAGAAAACTGGCTTTCCGACCATTTATTACTATCATTATCTGAAATAGAACCCAGTAGTATAAATTGATTTTGTCTTTCTTATTTGGGTTTATTTGGTGATGTTTATTGATGAGACACATTTATAATTAGTTAAAAATTAATATAATTTTGAAACAAATACTTGCTGATACATGAAAATATTTTATATTATCAATATAATATTTAAAATGTTGAATTTAAAATTATTTATGCATCTATATCAGGAATCTTGAAAAAATCATTCATATTTACCTTTGAATAATGCTCCTTCATGTTTCTGAGGCTTTGAGCTCCTTACTCAGATACAAAAGCATATATATAGCTGTGAATCAAAATAGATGTCATAGCATCTCTACTCTGGGAATATTCTGTAAGTACATAGGGCACAATGAGGGCTACCAATTCACATTTAAGCAAGTTTCACCCTGAATCTGTAATGATCTATGAAAATATTCTCCATTTGGGAAAACTGTCCAATGTTTCATTCTCTAAGTGGTCCCTAAAGGAATAATTAAATGAAATGGTCTCTTTGTTAGGGGCTGTGCCATAAGCTGTGTTCATGGGAAGGCCAGTCCTGATTCAGGTCTTTCATACCACTTTCTCCTTAGTGATCCTCAAGCAGAAGTAATACAAAAGAATGTATTCAGTTTGCTACTGATTAATTACTTAGAGACGCCAAAATTATCAATGCTTTCTTGACTTTGGCAAATAATAAGAACTTATTTTAGTATCTTGTAAGTTGACTTTAGTATCTCATATGTATTTTGTCTCCATTTACTTCCCTACGTAAAGGATATGTTCTAACCAATTTAGATTACACATGATCCCCCAAACACTATGTTGTCATACTCTATTCCAGGGATGGGGAACTTTTGACCTCAAGGTCACATGTGGCCCTCTTGGTCCTTAAGTGCAGCCTTTTGACTGTATCCAAACTTTAAGTTGGATTCAAAGGGCTGCACTTGAAGGTGTAGAGGGCCACATGTGACCTCGAGGTGGCAGGTTCCCCATCCATACCTATATTCTCTGACCCCTAGCTACACTTCAAGGAACACTGTGGCTAATGGAGTGTGAGTGATCGGCCCAACATCAACATAGCTGCCTCCACAAAACTATTTTCCTTCTTTTGATTGCAAATTCTGCAGCTCTTGAAGTTCCCATCTGTTCCATGTTGAAGAGTCAGAAGTGGATTCCTTTGGTTTTCTATTCAATTCCAGCACAAATCCTAAATCACTCAGTACAGAATAATTGTCATCACAAACACTTATGATTGACCATTAGTTTGTAAAAAGTAGTGTAGGGTCTTTATATACCTTTGAGAGAGGAATATCAGTGTGGGACATCACTTTTAGTGATGGCCAGGTCTTTCACAACAGTCACTGCATTGGCTGAGTAGGCATAAGTGCTAGGTGGCAAGATTCACTCTTGACTTGTGAGGGCTTCAATGGAATCTACTGTTATGTTTTCTAAGTTCCCTTTTAGTCTGGGAACATTGATAATCCTATTAAAGCTTGATATTAATTTTCTTTAGGTCAAAAATGAATTTGAGGGGGAAGTTTTGCAGAATGGTGACTATGGATAAAAACATTTCCTTTTTAGTCAAGCTCAGAAAGGTCTGTTTCAGTAAAGGAGACAAGATTTTACTCAATGATTTTCTTATAAAAATTCAATTTTACTCTTAATTCCCCCAGAACTACTGCTTGGACATTTTTTTTTACTTGATAGTCCTCTTTGCATATTCTTTGTATTGAATCAAGTAACAACTAGTTATTGCCATCATCTGTTTTGAAAAGCTAACTTGCTACTGAACAATGACTGATACTTATTTAAGAATTTTTCGTGATGTATCTCTTCAGCCTCAAACCATCTTCTCCTTTTAACATCAAGGTGGCATTCTTTTTTTTTTTTTTTGCTTTTTGAAGGGCAATTAGGGTTAAGTGACTCAACCAAGGTCACATGGCTAGTTTTTGTGTTAAGTGTCTGAGGCCAGATTTGAACTCAGATCCTCCTGACCCGAGGGCAGGTGCTGTACTCACTGTGCCACCTAGTTACCCCAAGGTAGCATTCTTAAGGGAAAAAAATGAATCATGGCACACAATGAACTACAGTGTGAACAAGTGAATCAGCCTTTATTGAGCCAAAACTTCCCAAACATGCAGCATGATTTAAAGCATGAAGATGCATAGGGTCTCTTCATGCCATTCTATAATGTTATCCCCGGACATGAAGGTATACAAGGAGTCCTTTAATCTATTACCTTTACTTGTACATGTGTATAAGAATAGAAACCTGTTAAAAGACAATTGTAAGTATTACATTTCCCCTCAACAAATTTGGTTAATTTCAAGAGATAAGAGATTTAGAAACTTTGGTGAGAAAGGAATAAGATGGATTTGTTGGGTGAACTTTTCATCCTTATCGAGGAAGAAGGCAGAGCTGGAACTTTGGAGGAACAGTGAGAAGTCCAGTAGAACATGGCTTGATGTTGATTTCCTTTGGATCAATGGTACTCTTGAGGGTAAAGTTTTGCAGAATGGTGACCAGAAATAAAAATAACTCCATCTTAGCCAGGCCTTCTCCTAAACAGGCCCGTTTTCCTGAAAGAAGACAAGATTCTCTTCAGTGGTCTTCATTTAAAAATTCATTTTAATACCACCATTCCCAGAAACTTATCTGAGGCACCTCCCCTCCAGGAGAACAGGACCTTATTAATACCTACTTAGGAAGCTAGGTGGCACAGTGAACTAGTGTGCTGGACTTGGAATCTAGAAAAATTGATTTCAAATCTATGTGACTCTGCATTAGTCACTTAATCTTTCAACATCAATTTTCCCATCTGTAAATTGGGGATAATTATAGCCTCTATGAAGTCCAAATGAGATAGAGCACTTTGAAACTTTAAAGCACTATATAATAGCTATTATAGTATTAGCTATTATTAGTGCCGTCCTCATGCATCCACGATGTTCTTTTTTAATATAATTTTTATGCTCATGTTTTCTTTCCCCCACTTATTTTATAACTTCCTAGAAGTCATACAATATGCCTCACTGGTCTTTGAATATCTTTCTTTGTCAAGCACAATGCCTCTACTTTTAATTTTTTGGTCCTTATCCATGAGTTTATCAGTAACAGTATTTCCCCAATTAAAAAAATCTTCTTCTTTTACTATAACTAAGTCACTGTTTTGCACCTTAAATCTTCAAACAGGAGGACTTAGAGTCTAAATGACGTTCCCAGAGTCACAGAACCAGGATGTGTCAGAGGCAGGACTTGAATCAAGTTGACATTAAAACTGACTCTTTCCCTCCATCATACTCCTTCTCCACATGGATCTTATATGTACTATACAAAGTGCTTTGTAATATTTTTGTTATTTGAATGAATGAATGAACAGGTGAATGATATAGGATGAACACCTGATAAGTATGTTAAGATGGGTGTAATGAGAGAAAATATAAAGAAACCTATCTCAGATAAATTCAACTCATTTATGATCATTAGACATAGGATTAAATAAATCTTGTTATACAACTCTTCTTATTTCCCACCCATGTGCTCTGATTCCTATAGTGTGGTGTGAGTCAATTAATTCCCCAATAAGCATTTATTCAGCTACCGTCCATGGTAGCTCTGTCTTAAGAACTAGATTATATATAAAGGCAAAAGAAAGGAGGCAGTAAGTTCTCTTCAGGACCCACCAACCTAGCTTGCTGAAGTGTTCGGAGGTAATACCCAATCATATTGGTTTTAGAAACAAGAGAATCTTGTGAGCATTGTTGACAGATGTGGAAAGAAAACAGAAATGTCTATTCAGAATACAATGAAGAGCAGCCAAATGGAGATGTAGTAGAGACAGATTCATTTCAAATTTAGAGGTAAAGATGAGAAAGAAAATTTACCTATGGAAAAAGCCATGAAGTAGTCACTCTTCTTAAAACTGCCATCTTTATTCAAGAAGTGCCCTGGGTTAAACTGATGTGGGTTGGGGAATTCTTTTGTGTCAAACAAGACTGAGGAGAGCAATGGGAACACAGCTGTGCCCTGGAATAAAGAAATAACTGGTTAGTGGATTAATATCTTGGTCCAATGCCAAGTACAGTGCTTTGCCCATAGTAGGTGTTTATTAAAAGCTTAGTGACTGAATACTGACTGACCCAATTCTTTAAGCTTTCATGGAAAAGAGAGAAAATTTTAATAACTTGCCATGGATTTCAATATTGAACAGTAAATAGCATGACACTCGGAGTATGAGGACACATGTGCCACACTCATTCTGGTTGCCAAGAGGCCCAAATGGGAGAGCATGCAATGAAGTTTTCTATCCAGCAAGATTGAAAATTATTAAAGACAAAAGGTAGAGCTCAGTGGCCCAATTTTTACAAACTCTTCTATCTTTTTTGTCTATTTTCATTATGTAGTAGACATGACCTCAATTTTAGACTTAGTCTATTTGAGATGTTTATGGATTATTCAGTTTGAAATAGAAAATTGGCAGTTGGAGATGTGTGATGGAGCTCAGGAAACACATGAGGATTGGCTTTATAAATCTAGGAGTCATCAACATAGAGATGAAAATTAGTAAATAACCTCAATTTTTCTACATTTTATCTTCTGATTCTGTTTTTCTCTTTTCTGATCATAAATTCTCATTCCACAACTGTGTAAATGATCTTTTCCCTTTTTCCTTCTAACAGTTTTATAATATGACCTTTTAAATCGATGTCACATATTCATTTTTCCCATGTATTCACTTATTGTGGTATATAGTATGAGATATTGATTATACATAATTTCTGTCAAACTACTTAATGTTTTTCACAGTTGTTTTAATGTTTGATTTCTTGAAATATACTATCTGCTCATTTTTATGGTTGAGGTTTTCAAGTCATCTCCTGATTCTTAAATGATATGTTCTCAGTATGTTTTCTAAGTTTGTTTCTTATGGTAGATATCTAAGATTTTATGATTTTTTAAATCTTTGAATTTTATTCTGGTATTTATTGTTAACTCATGGAATCATTTAATTCTCTTAACCAATTTAATTTCCAGAGAATTTGATAATTTAGTAAGTCTCTCTACTTATTCCTCTTCCAAATCATTCCTCAAGAGCAATGATTCTTAACCTTTTTTTGTTTGTCTTGCACCCCTTTGGCAGGCTTTTGATGTCTATGGACAACTCAGAATATTGTTTGTACATTCATAAAATACATAGGGATGTAAAGGGCATCAATTTTCTTGAAATAAAGATGTAATTTTTGCCATCTAAGTTCATCGACCCATTGTCATCTATTCATAGACCCTAGAAAACCTCTTGTAGATCTTTTCTTTCATTATGATATTTTTAAAATAGCTTTTTCTTTTTTTTATTTTGCATCACTATAGTTTCCCCCTATATCTCCTCTCCTAGCCTACTAAGATAGATGTCCTATACATAACAAATAGTAATTTTTCAGTCATGCAAAAGATTTCCACAGTAGTCATGCTGTAAAAGAAAACCTAGATAAAAAAAAAACCCTCCGCAAAAATAAAGTTTAAAAAAATAGTTTCAATCTATATTCAGAAACCATCAGTTCTTTCTTGGGAGGAAGATAGCATTTTTTGTCCTAATTCCTTCAGAGTTGTCTTGGATGATTGTATTGCTTAGAATAGCTAAGGCTTTCACAGTTGATCATCTTATAATGTTGCTGTTACTTTGTACACAGTACATTTCACTTATTTCACTTTGCATCAGCTCATGTATGTCTTTCCAGGTTTTTCTGAGAGTATTCTGCTCATCATTTCTTATATGACAATACTATTCCATAATAATGACGTAGCACAATTTATTCAGCCATTCTCCAATTGATGGACATCCCCTCAATGTCCAATTCTTTGCCATCAGAAAAGAGCTGTTATAAATATTTTTGTACATATAATTTTTTTATCTTTTTTGGGATGTGGGCCTACCAGGTCCAAGGATATGCATGGTTTTATAGTCCGTTAGGCATAGATCCCAATTGCTTTACAGAATGGTTATATCAATTCACAACTCCATCAACAATTCATTAAAGTCTCATTTTCCCATATCTCTTCCAATATTTGCCATTTTCCTTTTCTGCCTTATTTGCCAAGCTAATAAGGATGAGGTAGTACCTCAGATTTGTTTTAATTTGCATTTCTCCAGCCATTATTGAGTTAGAACATTTTTTCATATGGCTATAGATTGCTTTGATAGCTTTATCAGAAAATTGTTCATATCTTTTGATAATTTATCAATTAGGGAATGGCTTTCATTTTTATGAATTTGTATCAGATCTCTGTGTTTGAGAAATGAGGCCTTTACAGAGAAACTTGCTTCAATTCTTTTTCATAGTTATTATTGCTAACTGTACTTCTCTCTGTTTGATTCCCCCCATTCATTCTCTCCTCTTTCTCCTTTTACCTTGTCCCTCCCCTAATCTGCCCTCCCTTCTTTCACCTCTCCCTTCTCTTATAATCTTCCCCTCCTACTTTTTTGAAGGATAAGAGATTTCTATACCAAGTTAAGTGTATATATTATTCCCTCTTTGAGCCAGTTCTGAGGAGAGTAAGGTTCACTCACGCCTCTTCACCTCCCCCCTCTTTCCTTCCACTGTAAAAGCCTTTTCTTGACTCTTTTATGTGAGATAATTTACTCCATGCTACCTCTCCCTTTCCCTTCCTGCCAGTATATTCCTCTTTCACCCCTTAATTTTATTTTTTTAGATATAGTCCCTTCATGCCCAACTCATATCTGTGCCTTATATCTATATATACTCCTAACTGCCCTAAAAATAAGAAAGTTCTTCAGCATTATTACAAGTATCAACTTCCCATGTAGGAATGTTAGCAGTTTAACCTTATTAAGTTCCTTATGATTTCACTTTCTGATTTACCTTTTTATAATTCTCTTGAGTCTTGTATTAAAAATAAATTTTCTATTCATCTCTTGTCTTTTCATCAAGAGTGCTAGAAAGTCTTCTATTTCATTGAATGTCCATTTTTTTCCCAGAAAGTTTATACTCAGTTTTGCTGGGTAGGAAATTATTGGTCATAATACTAGCTCCTTTGCCCCCTGGAATATTGTATTCCAAGACCTCTCATCCTTTAATATAGAAGCTGCAAAATCTTATATTATTCTTTTTTTTTTTTTTTGCTTTTTTGGGGGGAGGGCAATTGGGATTAAGTAACTTGCCCAAGGCACAGGGCTAGGATTTTTGTTTTTGTGTGTGTGTGTGTATTAAGTGTCTGAGGGCGGATCCAAACTCAGGTCCTTCTGACTCCAGGGCCAGCACACTACTCACTGCGCCACCTAGCCGCCCCCAAAATCTTATATTATTCTTACTGTGTCTCCACCATACCTGAATTGTCCCTTTCTGACTGTTTGTAATATTTTCTCTTTGACCTGAGGTGTCTGGAATTTGACTGTAATATTCCTGGGAGTTTTCATTTCGGGATTTATTTCAGGAGGTGATTGGTAGATTCTATCAATGTCTATTTTACCCCCTGGTTCTAGAATATTAGAGCAGACTTCCTTGATAATTTCTTGAAAGATGGTGTCTAGGTTCTTTTCTGGATCATGGTTTTCATATATTCCAATAATTTTAAAATAATCTCTCCTGGATCTATTTTCCAGGTCAATTGTTTTTCTAATGAGATATTTCACATTGTCTTCCATTTTTTCATTCTTTTGGGTTTTTTTTTGTTGTTGTTTCTTGAATTCTCATAAAGTCATTTGCTTTGAATTGCTCAATTCCAATTTTTAAGGAATTATTTTCTTCAATGACGTTTTGTACCACCTTTTCCATTTGGCCAATTATACTTTTAACGAGTTTTTTTCTTTAGTGAATTTTTGTAGCTCTTTTTTCATTTGGCCAATTCTATTTTTAAGGCTTTCTTCTCCTCATTGACTTTTTGTAACTCTTTTACCATTTGGTTTATTCTGTTTTTTAGGTATTATTTCTTCACTATTTCTTGTGTCTCCTTTATAAAAATGTTGACTCTTTTTTCATAATTTTATTGTATCACTCTCATTTCTCTTCTAAATTTTTCCTTTACCTCTTTTATTTGATTTTCAAAATATTTTTGAGCTTTTCCATGACCTGATCCCAAATTCATATATTTCTTGGATTCTTTGGAAGTAGGACCTTTGACTTTGTTACCTTCTTGTGGGTATGTATTTTGATCATCCTTGCCACCATATTAACTTTCTATGGTCAGAATTTTTTTCTGTTGTTTGCTCATTTCCCCACCCTATTACTTGACTTTAAACTCTGTTAAAGGAGGGCTCTGCTTCCAGGATGGTGGATACACTCTCCCAAGCCTCAAGGGTTTTGTGCAGCTATTTTCAGAGATGTTTCTAGGAACCTGTAGGTTTTAACCTCTTCGAAACTGGTATGAACTAAGGAGAGATGTGTTTACTACTGTCCTGGCCTGTGCTCTAGTCTGTGAGTGACCACAAACACTCTTTTTTGCCTTAGAACTATGAAGAGGGTCCCTCACTTCCACTTCAGCCACAAGCTCTGGTGTACTAATTTTCCTCCTCTCCTTGGGACCGCCACCCAGGACTGAGACATGGGTCTGAAAATGGGCAAAGCAGCAGAGTCCCACCTCCAGTTCTAACAAAGAGACCCTTGTAATCTCCTTCTGATCAATTGTTCCACCCCATTACTCTCTGTGGGTCAAGAGCTCTTTAAGCAGCAGCAGCTGCTGCTAATTCAATGGTTCCCAAGACCTACTCCTGGTTTATTAAGGCCCCGTCTATGCTGGCACAGCCTGCCAGCTTTCCTGATGACCCTTTAAGTGGTTTTTAGAGTTTGTGGGCTGAGAGGTCTGGAAACTACCACTGTTGACACTGATTTGGCCACCCTGAGGCCTGCTTCTGGTTTGCTGGGGCCGGTCTGCCCTGGACTGTGTTTCTCTCTCACCCTGGTTCAACAGACCTTTCCTGACAATCTTCTAAATTGCTTTGGGCTGAAAAATGTTTTCATTCCATCTTTTTGTTTGTTTTCCCTTTCTAGAATTTGTTTAGAGTCATTATTTAAAGGTATTTGGATAGTTTTTTTTGAAGAGAACTCAGGAGAATCCTTACCTTTATTCTGCAATCTTGGCTCTGCCTCTACCCAAAACAGTATTTTTACTTACAAAAAGGCTGTATTTGCCCTTTGTTTTCGAAGAGGACATGGAATCAGGGAAATGATAACATAACTTAGTTGACTTTGATTTGTGTGAGGGAGGGCTGTACAAGGTAACCAGCCTCACTTTCTCATCCATAGCCATCCGAATCCAGTGACCTGATAGTCTCAGGATGGCTGGAGATGACCCAGGATGCAATGGGAGACGCTGACCCTTTTAACCAAAGGCCTTTTCAGGTACGTACTTAGAGTGAGGTAATGCCCACTCAGTGAGCAGGCCCCTTTAAGAAGTGAGTCAAGGGATGGCCCTCCTTAATTAGAAAAAAGAAAAACGTCAAGCTGGGAGAGGAAGACCCTCAGGCTTGCTGTTCCAAAGAGATACTATTGACATTCTCTCTAATCTAGGAGGGCCCAAAATATAGCCCTTAAGTGGAGCTTGGGCAGGGACCTATTGTGGTCCAGTCTATGAACTTCATAGTGAACTGGGGTGAAGTTTTTGGAAAGAAAGAAAGGAAGGAAGGAAAAAAGAAAGGAAGGAAGGAAGGAAGGAAGGAAGGAAGGAAGGAAGGAAGGAAGGAAAGGAAGGAAGAAATACAAGGAGCTTTAAATGTATGTATATTTATTTCACATTTGCTGAAATATAGTGCTCAGTTTGGTGATGGGGTAGATTTATAAATGAGAAGATCATTAGCAAGATTTATTAGGGCAATACAGATGTCAGGGATGTGTTGCAAATGGATCTTGTCTTAACTGAAAAGTCCACTTCATTTGGAGAAGTCTGTTTTCGCTATTAAATTTATACCACTATTTTTCTCATGTATTCCTGTAATAGTAATGTAATTTGATCCCTTTGTATTGGCAAAGGTAACAGGTACTTAGCACTTAGTAATTAATCAAGCCTCTGTTAAAGAAACAGAAGGTATGAACCCCTGTTGCTGATGTAACAGGAAGGGGTTGGCTGAACCAGGAAGGAGCTAATGCCTGTGTTTATAAGGAGAAGCCCCTGCTGGTTTAGACAGATCTTCTTGGAGCAAGCTTCATGGAGGCAGAAGCTTCTGCTGCTGGAGAGGCTGAAGAGGAAAGCCCCCCCCCCCAAGCTGGAGAGAATGATTTTGATTTTTGGCAACCTGAGTGAAATGATTTTGATTCTGGGAACCATCTGGAGCTTCTGCTGAGGAGCTGCTGAGTCCGCGGGCCAGGTGGACCTGCCTCAGACTGAGGAAGCAAGACTGTGATGCTGGTACTTTGAATGAGCCTGTTTGTGGCTTTGTTAGGCCTTGACTTCCCAGGAACAGATACTGTGAGGCATTTAAGGTGGATACTGTGAGGCATTTAAGGTGGATACTGTGAGCTTCAGTGTGTAACAGGAAGTGAGTGGAGAGCTGGACAAGGACCTGGGAGCTGTCTACCTTTGAATCCAGGTGACAGTTTGGTGAATCCAGGTAGGACCTGGGACCATGGAAGGGGATCAAGGGAATCTGAGAGACCACCCCAAGTCAAGCTGAAATGAGACTTTACTTGGATACTGTGTACTGACTGAGAAATTGTAATTTTCTAGTGACCTAGGGGTGGAGGGCTTGTGTATTTTCTGATGATTGAATAGTGAATGATGACTGAATAAGCAATTGATTTGTAACTTAGTGTGCCCCATGAGTGGAGAACTTTGACTATTGTACTTTGTGACCCTTAAGGAGGCAAGCCTCCTTAAGGATGATTGAATTATTGAGTTACTAAAAGATTGTTCTTGTTTAAAACTTTGTGACCACTATGGTGAAAACTGTGTGGCCATTTTAGTGGAAAGTTGTTGTAGATGCTGTATTTTGATTGTCTGTGATAAGCTGTAACATTGTGAATGCTGTACCTTGATTTACTGTGAATGTTTTGCTCTGATTTTTTATAGAATAGAGTGTTCACTATACTTTGTAATCAGAACCTTAAAAGTTGTTCACAGTAGCATTCTTCTGGAAAGCTGCTCATGCTTAGCTTTACAATTTCAAAAGAGCAAAATGATGGAGTGGATAAGAAATTGACCTTGAGTAAATGTTTCTCTCTGGATATGTTAGCTGTGTAACCCAGGATAAGTTGCTTAAACTCTGAGGGCCACCTACTCATTAAAAGAAGATCACACTCACTAGATAGAGCATACGTGCTTGGTTCACACTTTTTGGCCCTTCCTAAAATTGGTCCATTGAGTTGATTCTGGATTCTGACTCAGCTAGACATTTCTATCACATTCTGCCTTCTTACCTTAGGTATGAAGTATTCTTGGAATTGAGTGTCTCGGGTTACTTCATGAGGTAAACTGTAAGGAGCAAGATCAACATATCTCTGTATCTCATATATCACAGCCTCCGTATAGGGCATCTCCAGTTTGTCTTTCATGGAAGGAATTCTATGTTGTCCAATCACTTGATCAATTTCTTCATGCATTTTATCTATGTTGACATAAACAAAGGTCAGTTGTGTGTTGTCTGAAAAGCTAGGAGACCTAAATGGGCTACAAGAGATACAGTAAACAGAAAGTAAACTAAACAAAATTTCTGGAAGACTAGGAGAAAGATTTTGCTCATACTTATTAAATTATATAATTTATAGCTGGAGAGAAAATTTAAAATGTCACTTAGTTTAAATCCTTTCTTTGTCAAATAGGGAAATTAAGGGCATGAGAAAATAACCATGACTTAAACTCAGGCCTTCAGACTTCAAGTCCAGATTTTCCCACTAAATTATATATCCTTGTTCTTTGTGAAGTTTCTAAGTTTTTGCTATTGTAAATGTATCATGCTACATGCTCATAACCAGTGATCCATCTGAATTAAATACTATACCTTTTCTATCATCTGCATGATTCCTTGTAAACTGACAGCACATAGGAATTAGCAATTCCAGAAAGAATGAGACTATCCTTTATTCCTCACTATTCTTCTCTCTTAAATGTCTTTAAGTGGTTCATCCTTTGAGGAATTATGGGTCTGCTCTAGAAAGGATAAAACAGAAACTCCTCTGCTCAGCTTTTAAAGTCCTTCACAAAAAGCCTTATCTGTTCAGTCTCATTTCTTAGTTCTGAAATCCAGCTATATTGGTGTTCTCTTTTTCCTTTTGAATGGCACTCCATCTTTTATCACTTTGCTTTTTTTTTGGCCATCCTCATACTTGTAATGTACTCCCTGTTTTCTTCCGCTTCATAAAATCGTTCTTCTTTCAAGATGAGTTCAAGTTTTACATGATGCCTTTCCTGAACCTCCCAATTTCTGCCTTCTATTTACACTTGGGCATTCAGTCAGAGTCAACAAGCGTTTATTGGCATTCAGTCAGTGAATCAACTAGCATTTATGAAGTAAATACTATATCCCAAACACTGTGCTAACTGCTGGGGTGACAGAGAAACATCAGAGACAATCTCTGCTCTCAAGGAACTCATAGTATAATGGGGGCAACAACATGCACACAACTATGTACAAGCAAGATATATAGAGGGTAAATGTCAGGGTTTGCATAACCTCAGAGGGATGGCACCAATATTAAGAAGAACTGGGAAAAGCTTCTTACAGAAATCTATATTTTAGCTGATTTGAAGTATGTCAGGAAAACTGGAAAGCAGAAATAAAGAGGGAGGGGGGTTTCAGGAATGGGGAGACAGTCCATGAAAATGCCTAGAATCAATAGATGGAGTTTCTTATTCATGGAATAACAAAGAGGTTGGTGTCACTTCACTGGATAATAGAATTCATAGAGGGAAGTAAAGTGCAAAAAGACTGGTAAGTTTCTAGGTCATGAGGAGCTTTAAAAAGTCAAACAGATGATTTTTACATTTGATCCTGGAGGAAATAAGGAGCCTGTAGAGTTTGTCATATAAGGAGGTCACATGGTCAGATTTGTGCTGTCAGAAGATCAATTGGATAACTGAAGAGTGAGTGGATTGGTGTGGTTTTGAGTCAGGGAAACATTACAGAATATTGAAATAGTTGAGGCTTAAAGTAATGAGACCCTGAAACAGAGCAGTGTCAGTGTCAGAGGAGAGAAGGGGTGTGTATGAGAGATGTTACAAAGAAAATATAATAATACTTGACAATTGATTAGATATAGGGGTAAGAGATTGTGTGGAATCATAGAGAACACGCACATTGTGAGATAGGGTGACTGGGAGGATGGTAGTACTCTTGACAATTATAGGGAAGTTAGAAATTTAGGAAGAAAGATAAGGGTTTTAGTTTTGGACATGTTGAGTTTAAGATGTCTATGGGTCATAACAGTTTAAATGTTTAATAGGCAATTAGAGTTGTAAGACTGAAGATAGAAAGGTTAGGTTTGGACAAGTGTATATGAGAGTCATCTGCATAAAGATGATAATTAAAACCATGGGAATTGATGAGATCAGCCAATGCCACACTAAAGAGGGAGAAGGGAAGGTGACTCAGGACAGAACTTTGTGCAATGTACATGTGAGTGAGACCCAGATGGAGTTCCAACAAAGTCTGACAGTTGGAAAACCCGAAGAGAGCAACATCAGTAGAATGTAGAGAGAATGTCAGATGATGCAAACAAAGAAATTCTCTTAATTGCAAAATTGAGCCACCCTTTTTTTTCTCAATAAGGATGAGGATTGAAAGAAAGTCATTAGTTTTGGTAATTAAGAGATCACTAGTAACTTTCAGGTGAGTAGTTTTGATTGGAGAAATATTTCAGAAGATAGTCTGCAAAGAGTTAAGAGCAAAAGAGCAGAAAGGAAGTAGGGGCACCTATTGTATTACTATCGTAGATGACCTTTTTCAAAGAGCTTAGTCACAAAAGGGAGGAGAGACTTAACAAACTAGCTATACTCTTTAAAATTATTCTCTGTATACCAATATGGATCACCTACATGGTGTAGTGTATTGACTGTCAGGCCTGGAGTCAGAAAACCCTGAGTTTAAATCTGTCCACAGACACTAGCTTTGTGACCCTGATCAAGTCAGCTGACTCTGTTTGCTTCAGTTTCCTCATCTGTAAGATCAGCTAGAAAAGGAAATGGCAAACCACTTTTAGCATCTTTGCTAAGAAAACCCCAAAAGAGTCACAAAGAACTGGACATGACTGAAAATGACTAAACAAAACCAGATATACTTATATGTCCACTTGATACCCTCATTACTATGTAAGAACTTTGAAAGAAAAGATTATTTCATTCTTTGTTTTTATATCCCAGGAACCTAGTCAATTCCTGACACATGGTAATAGATGTTCATTCATCAACTGATTGGGTACATAAATAAAGCATTGAGTGTCCTTAATTCCTCTGGATGAAACATATTCCTCCCATGTTCTGTTTTACTTTTTTCAGTTTTGAATGGTCCAGCATTTAAAAAGGGCCCAATCGCAGTGTAAGCTGTCATTTAATAGGAACATCTCCTCCAGGAACAATCCAATATTTTGTCTGGGCATAGAAAATTAGAATGGTTTCTTTGGTGGAAAATGTGATGGCTGTGGTAAGCAAAAGAGTCAGCTGCTGTGGCCTGAATCATGTGCTCCATACTCTCCTATTCATCCTTTCCTCTTCTGTTATAAGACTCTTATGTTAGAAATTGTAATCTTGATTGAGAGTCATTCAATCACAATGCTAAAGTGCAAGGCCAGTTTCTACATAAATCTGGGTTAGGCAATTTCAGCTGGAATCTTGGGTGTTCCTATCACAGCATGGTGGATTTTCTCATTACCTTGTACTTCTGGGTGCTTCAAGATGAGAAGCAGGCCATATCTCAAAGTGGTACTGGTTGTTTCTGTTCCAGCATCAAATAAATCCAATCCTGCTGTTGCCAGATTTTCCAGGTCAAACACAGATTCTGGATTTTTTTCATCCTACAGATTGTTCAGGCAGAAAATAAACAAATGAATGAATGAAAAGACAAAGGAATGAATAAATAAAAAACAGAATTGCAATAAGAAGAGAGACAGAGACAGACAGAGACAGAGACACACAGAGAGAGACACAGAGAGACCTGCAGAGAAAGACAGAGGCAGAGTTAGTTCTCAACTTCTCAAGGGGAGTGGGAAAAAAGTGAGATATTTATGGTTGCTAGAGGTATGGGGGTATGGAGTAGATGGGATTATGGGAGGGGAATGTCTATAGACACAATAAGATAGGATGTTTATAAAGTTCTGAGAAAGGTATTGAGTCTGCAGCTGCTCCTTAAGGTTGCCTTTAAGCTGTTTGGTTTCTAGTAGTTATAGACATTTCCAAATTTGGCTGGTGTGTCAAACAGCTGTAAGCCTCAGAAATCCTTCTAATTGGCTCATTGTTGTGTAACTCCATTGTCTTGCTCCCCTATGAAGAAGGGAAGGTCTTTTTTTTTTTAATTAAACAAATGCTTTATTAACTTTTGGTTTACATCATTCATTTCCACCAGATTATGAGTTACATTTTCCCCCCATTTTTTCTTACCCACCACCCCAGAATAGCAGTCCCACCAGATATCCCCTCATCCAATCTGCTCTCTCCCATATCTTCTCCCATACCCCCTTCGACTTTGCCATTAGGGCAAGGTGAATCTCTGAGCCCCACTGCCTGGACATCTTATGAAACATTTAATTTTAAAACTTCGATTTTCAGATCCATTCCCTTTCTCCCCTGTCACCCACTCCCTCTGAGAAGATAAGCAATTCAGTATGTGTTGTACATGTATATCTATGCAAAACATTACCATAGTAGATATATTGTAAAAGACTGCTTATATTTCCCTCCCACCTGTCTCACCTCCCACCTGGTCCATTCCCTACTTTGATCCTGTCCCTCTTTGATAGTGGGTACTTCTAACCTCCCCTCTCCCCAGAATGCCCTCCCCTCCATCATCCCCCCTCTCATCCCCCTTTCCCCTACTCAGGAGAGTGAGTGAGGGTAAGATATTCCATTTAGTATGTATGTGATTCTCTCCTTGAGCCAAATTCAATGAGAATATGCTTTTGCCTTTTTGCTTTCCTGTTCTTCCCCTCCCTTGCAACTACTTCCCCTTGTCTCTTCTACATGAGATAGTTTGCCCTACCCTGTCTCTCTCCATCTCCTCTTACCACTTTCCTCTCTCACCTCTTGACTTCACCCCTTAAGAATCATCCCTTCCTTGGGGCGGCTAGGTGGCGCAGTGAGCAGAGAGCCAGCCCCGGAGCCAGAAGGACCCGAGCTCGGATCCAGCCCCAGACACCCAACACAGAAACAAAAACCCAGCCACGTGACCCTGGGCTAGTCACCCAACCCCAATTGCCCTCCAAAAAAAATAATCATCCCTTCCCATCAAATTCAACCTGTGCCCTCTATCCATGTATACCTGTGAACATATGCCATGTACCCTTCTTCAATTATTTTCATAATGAGAAAGGTTTCATCAAACACAGTTATTGTTTTTCCATGTAGGACTGTAAATAGTCCAACTTTGATAAGTTCCTTTTGATTTCTTTTCCTTGATTGCCTTCTCAAGCATCTCTTGCTTCTTGTGTCTGAATGTCAAATTTTCTATTCAACTCTGGTTTTTTCATCAAGAATGCTTGAAAGTCCTCTATTCCACTGAATGACCATATTTTCCCCTGAAACAAGATACTCAGTTTTGCTGGGTAGGTGACCCTTGGGTTCATTCCCAGTTCTTTTGCCCTCTGGAATATCATATTCCATGCCCTTCTATCCCTCAGTGTAGAAGCTGCCAGGTCCTGGGCTATTCTGATTGTGTTTCCACAATATTGAAATTGTTTCTTCCTGGCTGTTTGTAGTATTTTCTCCTTGATCTGGGAGTTCTGGAACCTGGCTATAATATTCTTAGGAGTTTTCTTTTTGGGATCTTTTTCAGGAGGTGACTGGTGGATTCTTTCAACCTCTATTTCCCCCACTGGGTCTAAAACATCAGGGCAGTTTTCCTTGAGAATTTCTTTAAGGATGATTTCTAGGTTGGCTTTCAGGTAGTCCAATAATTTTTAAATTATCTCTCCTGGATCTATTTTCCAGGTCAGTGGTTTTTCCCATGAGACATTTCACATTGCCTTCTATTCTTTCATTTGTTTGGATCTGTTTAATAGTATCTTGATTTCTCATAAAGTCACTAGCTTCAATTTGCTCCAGTCTAACTCTGAAGGAATGAATCTCCTCAGTGAGCTTTTGAGATTCTTTTTCCATCTGGCAAATTCGACTTTTTAAGGCATTCTTCTCCTCATTGCCTTTCTGTGCCTCTTTTGCCATTTGAGTTATCCTATTTTTTAAGGTGTTATTTTCCTCAGTCAGGCTGTTGACTGTCATTTCATACTTTTCTTGCATCTTTTTCATTTCTCTTCCGAAATTTTCCCCCACTTCTCGTATCTGCTTCTTAAGGTCCTCTATGGCCTGTAGCCAGCTTGTATTTTTACTTGGGGCTTTTGGTGCAGGAGTTCTGACCTCACAGTCCTCCTCCATGCTTTGATCCTCTTTGCCCCTAAAATAGGAGTCCAATGTTGAACTTTTCTGTTTATTTTGTTTCGTTTGCCTAGGCATATTGCCACTTAATTACTTGATTTTTGGGCTTGTTGCCACATTAGGACGCTGCCACCAGACAGGGGAGCTTTGGCCCAAACGTGGGGTCTTCACAACTTCCGCCATTTGGGTGGCTTCTTTAAAGCCTCCACCCACTCTGGCAAGTTGGATACCCACCCCAAACTTCCCCCCCCAGACCACAATCCAGATCCTGGCAGTTTAAAGCAAAAGCAATTAACCCCCAGACTGATTGCTGGATCTTCCTACAGTTCAAAGACCAGAGCTAGAGCCACTACTTACACTGCAAAATGGCTTCTGTGCAGCTGTTTCTTAAGCAGCTTTTTGCCCCCAGGGGAGGAAGCCAAGTGTTCCCCAAATATTGGTCCCAAAGTCCATAGGGCACTAACCTCTCACTTTGTCCTAGGCATATCTGTGCTGATAATTCTGGAATCGCCACAATTGCTGGTGTTCTGAGGTTCTACCAGCCGGCTGAAGGCCCGGCCACCCTGGGGCTAAAACCGAGGACCTGGGCTCGGCTCTGAAGGCTGCGCTGTTGGTTCCCATTTCGCTGTGCTGCCTGCTCTCAGAGCGCTGCGCTGGCCTCTCCCTGCAGGGCTGCTGGGCTGTCCTCAGCAGGAGGTTAGCTTCTCTGTGCCGTTCTGTGGGTGCTGTGGCTCCAGAAGTTGTTCGGAGTCCCCTTTCACATTGTTTGCAATTTGTGTGGGGCAGAGCACCTTGGAAGTGCTGTTTCTACTCTGCCATCTTGGCTCTGCCCCCAGGAAGTTCTAAGATATAGTATAGTCATTACACAGCCCATGTTCACAGAAGTAATGAACATAAAGTCAGCCATAGACAACAATTGAGAAGAAGGAAGCTTGACTTTAGTTCCCTTATCCCTCGACCAACAACTTCTGGCGTTATCTCCTTTCTGGAGGATGAGAGCCTACTTAATGCTTCTTGCTTGTCAGGACACAGTTCTTCCCTTGTCAAGCAGCATTTTAGACTTCTTTCTCTATCCTCTTCCCCATCAGAACCTGCTCTTAGATTACTGTGATGTTGGAAAGGATCCATCACAATAATGCTTATTAAAGTATCTGTAGAGAAATTGGAAGGAGTCTTTTTGGTATTTTAGGTGGGTCTGTGGGCCTTTGGCCTAGGAAATGCCTTGGTCTGTTAATATTTCCTTGAAGCTCAACCAGAATAATTAAGCCTCATCTTACAGTGCTGTGAGAGAATCTATACCTGGAGTCCAATAAAGCAAGAGGTGGAAAGTTGGGTGGGAGTGTTTATGAAGTAGCAGCACAGATGGCAAAATGGTCAAAGAAGATGATTGAATTGGATGTGAAACATCTGGGACTGGCTACAGATCCTAGGTTAGTTGAAATTTTGTGTACTTGTTCACTAACCAAGACATGTTGGTCAAAGATAGAAATTCCAAAGTCAAGGGGACTCCTCTCTATTAGATTCTGGAAAAATTGTTAATAAGCCTTTGTTTAAAGATCTTTAATGAAGAGAAAGCCTACGACTCCCTGGGACAATTTTAGTCTCCTTTCGTTCCACTCTAGTTCTTACAAGGTTTTTCATTTTATTAAGCCTGTCATTCTGGCTGCAACTTTTGACCATTACTCCTAATTCTGTCTGTTAGGATAAGCAGAAGAAGCCTAATCCTCTCCTTTCCTGCCCTCACTTCTCCTCTCCTTCCCTTCTCTTCTTTCTGTATATTATTCCATTTGGTAATTTCATCTCCTCTCATACATCCAGTTGTCATGTCTTTGCTGATGATCAGATCTACTTCTCCTAGCCCTCAAATCTCTATTGCACTTCCACTTCCACATCTCCAACTACCTATTGAACATTTTGAACTATATGTCCTGTAGACTTAAATCAAATATATCCCAAAATAAACTCTTATCTTCCATCCCCACCCTCCCAAGCCTCCTCCTTTATAAATTTCTCTGTGCCTGTGAATGGCACCACCATCCTCTAAATTATCCTCATCTTTTCACACTCCATAACCCCACTTAGCATGTATAATTTCCTGCTAAATAGTCTGTCAATTTTACTGTAGTAACATTTCTCAAATATTCCTACTTCTCTACTCTCATACTGACACCACTGTTGTCAGTCCCCTAACTCACTTCAAAGATATGGACATTAATACCCTGTTGGTAGAAGGGGTATTGTTGCAATCATCCTGAAATTCAATTTATAATTTTACAAGTTATTAAACTGTTCATTTCCTTTATTACAGGAATTCCACTGCTGGGCATATACTTCAAAGAGATAAAAGACTATGTATGTAAGTATGCATGCATGCATGTACATATAGATATATGTATAGACATTACATATTTAAATATTAATATTAGTATTAGTATATATTTTATACATTATATTATATATTAGTATATATGGAGTAAATAAATATTAGTATAATATTTATAAATAATAAGCACATTGGCATAGAATATACACATATATGTATATGATTTATATATTATCTTTCTAGTCATCACAGCATTATATCATGAGAGCAGAGAATTAGAAACATGAATTCCATCAATTGAGAAATGATAAAGTAAATGAATAAATTTTGGTGTCCAAGTGTAGTAGAATATCTTTGGGTAGTAAAAGAACATTTAGAAGATCTGAATGATCTGATAAAGAATGAAATGAGCAGAACCGAAATAACAATAGAGACAGTTACTACAGTGAATTAAATGAAAAGATCACTAAAAAGAAACTAAATGACACACAACTGGAAAGTTGCTAATAAACTCAAGTATTACTAATGAACCATTTTCCACCTCACTTACTAGAGACAAAAGGTAGAATGTTTTGTCAGACAGGATCACTTAATATGATTGATTCTTTTTTTCCCTTTTTTTCCACATAAAGGTTTAACTAGGGAGGGAAGAGATTTTCTAGAATAATTGTGATGAAAAAACAAAGATTTCAATAAATTCTATTACTAAAAGAGCTGAAATAACCATTTCCCATAAGCCATTTCCCACAGTTATATTACCTGCTTCATTTTGTAGAGGAAGCAGTCAATGTAACTCTTAAGATTGTTAGGATCCAGAGTCTCTTGGTGTTTTTTTGTATTATCCAAAATAAACTGTTTAAGTGTCTTGGTATTTGAAAAAAATTTCTTGTGAGGTCCAGGAAAGCAGTGAATTAGCCAAGGGATATTATTATAAAACTATAAGAAGGGAGGGAGAGAGAAAAGTGTCATATATGAGTTTACTATTGTTGGGAAAAACCTACATAGTCACAATTTTACAATTCTTTAAAATTATATTTGTTTCTTTGGAAAGGAAAAGGGCTTGTCCCCTTTAACAACCTGATAGTTTAGTGAAAAGTAATTGCTTAGAAAGCTATTGAGTCTTGTGGCTAGAAAAGTTTAGAGAGGAATACTTTCAATGGAGATCAGCAAAAAGAATGCATTTATTATGATTTAGGAAAGTAAAACCAAACTTTTTAAGCAGTGGTATAGAAATGTGCAAAATGATATCTAGTTCTCAGCTTAGTACATTTTTACATATAAGAAGAATAATTTTAAAAATCTATATAATGATTTTAAAAATAGTATGTCAGAGAAGTGTTTTTATAGCTGAACTCAAAGCCAGGAAACCTGGGTTTAAGAGCTAACTTTGACACTGACTAGCTTTGTGAACCTGGTCAAGTCACTTAATCTCCCAATGTTCTAGGTAAGATGGATCAAAAATAGACAGTGGCCCAGCCAGATTAAAACGTAATTGGGAAATACTTAACAAAATAAATAAAATATAAGAATGTATATGTGATTTTCTCAGTCAATATGTAGCCAACAGAAATCTTTTTTTTTTTTATGAATTAATGGCTCCCCATTGCTATTTGAGTTTGACAACATGTTTAACTCTCTAAGATTAAAATTTGCTAAAAAGTTGCTGATCTGCTTTTTAGAATGAATTTTCTCATCTAGGGGTTGCCTATATCAGCGAAATAGTAGATTCTGTAGTTATCCCTATGTTGCGCTATAATCCCTATACTTCCAGAATGGGTGAATAGTGTTTTGCCATAGGTTGACCCAGTCATGGAGGAAGGAACTTCACTGACAACCCTTCCTGGTGAATCTGGCAGCGTGTGGAGGAATAGGTTCAGTGTCACCTACAGAAGTACTCTTTTCTATAGGCTCAGGTTTGTCTCACCAAATGGCCTTCCTGTGCATTCTGTGGAAATGGCTGTTCCCCACATTTCGTAGACAAGCCACAACCTACCCTATACAGTCAACATCATTGTCCAACCCAATCAACCACTATCAATTGATCCAGTATTTTGAATCTGTCCAGTACTATGCAAGACACTAGGACCATGGGCACAGAAGGCAGCAAACAGCATTCTGGCATGGAAGGGGTGGACAGGACAGCTAGGTTTTATATGCACAAATTAGCTAGGAAAACAAAACAAAAAAGACAAGACATATGCAGGTGATACATTAAAAGAATAATAAATTACAATCATAACAAAGTAAACTAATAATTGGTAGAGAACCATTCTGATAGGGATACCTGGGTTGAATTCCTGTTTCTGGACTATACTGTATTGTATTGGAGGTGTGATTCTGGCCATATCCCTTAACCTCCCAGTGACCCTAAATAGGTCTCTAGGACTATAGACTGTAGAGAAGTTGCTAATGTGTTTTTTTATTACCTTGGATTTCCATAAACCAATGAAATTACAGATCTGAGTTAGCATCAGATAACCTCATAGTTAACATATATGAAACATTTTAAGGTCTTCAGAGTGCTTGGTGCATATTTTCCCATTTGATGTTGACAATAAACCTGTGAGGTAGGTTCTATTATCATCTTCATTTTACAGATAAGAAACTGGGAAAGTGATGTTAAGTGCTTTCTGAGTGGCAAGATTCAATCTCAGCTTATCAGGACAAGTCAATTTCTGGCCCTGACAATTTAATGTTGCATAAAATGGGCAGAATTTATCCTTTGGGGAAGGGAATCTTTGTCCCCTTCAAAGTGGCCTCTTCTTGATCCCCTTCATGAACTGGACAATTTTAAAATAAAATTTTATTTCCTGTTAGCAGCTGCTTCACAGTAGTGTAGAGCTGCTGGAGTAGTACCATACTTTTAGATGAATTTGCCAAAGCCATAAACATGATGGGACATTGTGATGTAGTAAATAACGGAAAAATCATTGGACTAGAAATCAGAAGCCCTCTAGGCAATTCCTGTCTCCAAAATTTGTTTGCCCTTGGGCAAATTTCTTTTATAGAATCTCTCCCAGTCTCAATTACCTTTATCAGCAAAAAGTTTATATAAGGAGACAGCAAGGTTTGCACATTTGTGCAATAAAGATAGAATACAATGACTTTTGTTTGGCTTTTGTTATGGCTCAAATTCAAGGGTCTCAGTAATTTTTAACCCTGAGTGAAATAACTCTAAAGCAAGATTGAATTATGATTCTGCTTTTGGCACAGGAAATACAAATTTTAGTTTGGAGACACTCTGCCTAGACTTTTTTTGAGGCCTTTATTTGGGAGGTGGCTCCTTATTTTGACTATGTAATAAAAGAATCACTTGTTGCCCATTTCAAGGAGAGACCTTCTAGTCAGTACACATTGGCAGACAGAAACTGAAATGGCTACCAAGTGATCCTGTGACTGGGCCATCAAAACAATTCCCAGAAAAGAGAGTATACAATAGAATCAATCAGCAACTGTGTGCTATGTACCAGGCACTATGTACTTAGAGTCAGCCATAAGACCAATGGAAAAATGTGTACAGTAAACAGGGTCCATTGAGTAGCATGCCCAATAAGAACACTGAACTAGCATTGCCAGAAGGCATGAATTATCATGAAGTATAAAAGGCTTGTTACCTACATGCTTCCTGGCTGCCCATATGCCCTACCTGTGAACTCCCTACAAGTGTGCTCTGGTCATATATGTTCTTTACATTTTTGCTTCTTATGCATGATTGTTATTCAAGCAGTCTTTCTGCTGATGATCTATGTTTTTGTAGATTATTGTGCCTCAGGTCTATGCAGTGGATGTTCTGCTAGATTAATCACCTTTTATATCATTAAAGGTTTCATTTTGTATTAATTGTGTTCTCAGGATAATTAGTAAAATTAAATACATCATTCATGGCTTGTAAGCAAGGGCTTTAATTAGATGCAAAAGCAGAGAATATAGGATCTTAAATCTAGCATAATTTTTCATGGGGGTTATCTCACATGTGATAAAGAGTACCTCAGGTGGTAAATGTATAATTTTGCTTCCATTGACTAAAACATAGTTGTATTTAATTAATTTGCTTCAACCCTTAAACTACTACATGAACATGAGGTCTTACTCCCTTACCACTACTGGAAATTTCAGCTTCTTTTCTGAAAGCTGCCTTCACTACGAATCCCTGTACAACCCTGCATAAAACTTTGTTGAAGAGACAATGACCTAACACCATGACCTCATTATGCTTGTGGGGAAGTTTTCTGGTAATAGGCTTTACTGAAGAACCTTCTTCACCCTTTGTGTTGCAAAAATGTGATGACCAAGTATACAGCCAGAGAATGACTCTGGCCTCACCTGAACCATTGGTGAGTTCAGCAGAATCAAATTTTCACTTAATATCCTCATCATAGAAAGGAATTTCTCATTGTCATAATTGAAGCGCTGATGGAAGAGGATGGAACAGATAATATTGCAAGGGGCACATCCGAGGATGAAGGTTGGGTCAAAGGGTTGACCTAATGATAAAGAAATCAGAAAGGTAAAGAGCAGGTTTAATGACAATATTTTAAATCAAACAGCATTAGGATGGCAAGGAAAAGGCTTCTAATCTTAACATGGGGTTGAGTTCCCTCAATGCTGATCTATGGCATCTCTGCTGGACTATTCCTTTTCTCTATATTTAGGACAGAAACAGTTTATGAAACATGAGAAGACTAGGGAGAAATCTTATCTGCTGCCCTGCTTCCCTCAATAAGGGTTCTACCTAGTCACAGAGATGGAGAGTGGTAAACAAAGTAACTCCCAACCCAGACAGATTTAGCACTAGTGATGCATTATTATACGGGACCCATGTGTCCAAAAGATAATGATAACCAACTCTTTGTTTTCCTCAGTTCCTCCAAAAGGAACTGAGCTTCTTCCTGGACACGCTCCTCAATGCTCTTCTTCCCCATCCCAAAGTTCCTCAGTGTCATCAGGGAAAATCGGCGGATTTGTTTCCACTTTTCTCCATGGCTGAAAATAATTCCTAGGGAACAAATGAACTAAGCATGAGGATAACAGTTCTATTTTGTCTAAAACAGAATTTTGTTTTTTATTATTGTTTCCAGTGAGCTTAAAGATGCCCTTTAAGTTGTTAAGTTGTCCTTCTATTTCTTACCTTTCCACCTCTACCACTTTTCCTGGAAGAATCTGAAACTTACCACGTCCTTTGTAAATGTCTTCAAATATTGGTATTTTTCCCCTGCCTCCAAAAATTTCTCCCTGATCAATCAGAGCTTCCTTCAGTGCCTTGTAGCCATGTAGAATCACCACTGGCTGAGACCCCAAATACACAGTAAATACAGGACCATACTTTTCTGATAACTGGGAAAAGAAATACAAGAAACAACTCAAGGAACAGTGCTCAACTTGAAAATAAGTATATCTGGGCTTCTACAGCAAGTTCTAAGAAATGCAAGGCACATGGCTATATTTGCCCTGCAACTGAACCTTCCTGTATGCATTGACTATTTGAAATAGAAAGTGATCTCTTTCAAAGAACTTTCCTGATCCTCTGTTCTTATTTCCATACATTTAACTTTCCTTGGAACATAGCAAATATTAAATAAATTATTTTTTTTATTTAGGAAATTATATCAAGTAGAAAGAGCACTGGCTTAGGAGGCATGGAACCCTTGTTCTAAATCCAAGGTTGTGTTGCTAAACAGTCATGTGGTTTAGTTGAATTCATGTGGCCACCCCAGGTTTCATTTTTCCTCCTCTATAAAATGAAGGATTAGAATAGATTCAATTCCATTGAGAATATTTCTTTCAAGCACTTTCTGTGTAAAAGGCCTACATTAAGACGCCATCAGGGCATGGTGCTAATCCTGGTGTATTGAAGGTTATACCACCAGAGTGGAAACCTTTTAAAGGGGTGAAGGGAATAATATTTATATTGTGCCTGCTATGTGTAAAAAAATCAGTATAGTAAGTGCTTTTAAAAATATTTTCTCATTAAATCCTTACAACAGTCCTGCAAGTTAGGTGTTATTATTTTAATACCCATTTTACAGTTAAGAAAACTGAGACAAACATAGATTTAGTGACTTAACCAGGGTTTGGTTTCCAGTAAATAGCTAACTGTGGATTTGAACTCAGGTATTCTTTACTTCAGGCTCAGTGCTCTATTCATTGCACCACCAGTTACCTCAAGCTGTGATTGCTTCAGTAGAATTGTCTCAGGCTTAATCCTCCTCAATTTCTGGTCTGGAAATTTTTGAAACTATGAGGCACTCCCTCCACAAAACACTCTCTCCTTTTTTGGCTTCCCTGACAGTCTCTGAGTTAATCTGTTTCTCTCTCCCTGGGCCATAGTCTGCCATCCTGGGCCTTCTTCCCTTTTCTCTATACTCCTTCCCTGAGCAATCTTACCAGCTTCCATGGATTCAGTTATTGTTTCCAAATATATAACTCAAAAATAGATACATATGCATCATTAATCTCTCTCTTGAATTTCAATCTTATATTGCTAACTGCTTGGTGGACACTTGTACCAAGATATCCTATAGTCATCTCAAATTCGACATGGCTAAATGAGATTAACATTTTCCCCAAGAGTCACAGGATTTTAGAGTTGGAAAGGAATTCATTCTCTATTCAATTCAACCTATATGCGAAAGGGATTCCCACTGTAACATATCCTGAAAGTGGTTTTCTAACGCTAAACCTAGCCTTCCTCCAGCTTCTTTTCTGTTATTGGTATCACCATTCTCCCAGTCACCTAGGTTCACAATTTTGGACTCTTGACTCTCTTCAATAATCCTCATCACCTCTTACCTGTGACATTACAATAGCTCCCTGATTAGCCTCCCTGCCTCAAAACTCTCCTTTTCTAATCCATCTTCTATACAGGTGCCAAAATGCTATTTTACAACTCTCTCTATCCCTCCCTCTTCCCCTCTCCCTCTCCCTTTCCCCTTTTCTTTCGCCCTTCCCTCCTCCCTCATGATCTCTTTCTCTCCCACCTCTAATTAATTTACATATACTTTACTTTTACATGACTGTGCAGTGTTATACATGCCCCTCATCCCTTCAGATTCAAACTCCTAGAGGATGAGGATTTTCATCTCTTTTATTTATCTCTCTGATCTTTAATAACCAGTACCTTATACACAGTATAAGAGCTTAATAATTGTTAAATTGAACTGAAATATGGACTTATTTTGGCTCTAAAAGGTGAGTATTCTTTATATTACTCCTGGATTCAGGTCTACATTTTACTTTCCAAACTGTGCCCCACGAACTTTTGTCATCCTCCTTATCACCCTCCCTGAACCATGCCCATGGGACTCTGGGCATTGGCAGGTGACTGACTTAGGTTCTTTGGAAACAAGCTTCCACGTCACTTTTCTGTAATCTGCCACAGAATTATTCCTCTGCTTTACTAAATCTCTTTTAAGTTTTCTTCTCTCTACATGTGAATGGAAGCTCATTGATGACAGGTACTATCTTACTTGCTTCTGTTTGCATTCTTAAAATACTTAGCACAGTTCTGGGGACATAATAAGTCCTTAATACATTTTCCATCATTCATTCATTCATTCATTCATTCATTCCCTCATTCATTCATTCATTCATTCATTCATTCATTCATTCATTTATTCCTTCACTCAAGATCAACTTAGGTGAGTTCAGAGAGACTCACCTCCAGAAGATTGGATACTAGGTAAAAATTGTTGAGGGTGCAAAAACATACTGAAGTATTTCTTAAGGCCTTGATAAATAATGATCTCTGTGGGTGGAGGCAATCCCCCACAATGAGATCACTTTTGAAATATTGGATTACACAGTTCTTGCTCTGAAGAAATTTATTATCTTTAAGTAGGGATAACATATATACTCCATCGGACTTTCTAGCTAAACTCTTCATTTTCCTTCAACTGCTCTGCTTGGTTTCAGTTCCACAAAAATAATTTCTCACTCAGAAATGGCTGAAATCAGAAAATAGAAATTAATATTTATGAAGGGTAATACATTTTACCTCAAAAAATTCTTATCTGACCATTATGGGCAGATGTTCCCCCTAAGTCCTACTTTGATATCGCATGGTGATGTGGAGGTAATCCTGGGGATCTCACAGACTTGCACAAAATGTAAGCTCTAAGGGTTCTGATATGCAGAACAGGTTCCAGGTATCTGTACAGAAACAGATTGATTTTGATGTTAATGGACCAACTCAGTTAAGCACAGAGAAATTCATTACTGGGAAGTTGAGTACTTGGAAAAAAATTCTTTGACTTTGATGACCAATAAGAATAAAAGTATCAAAATAGACTTCAATCACATGTGGCCTACTTTTGCTTCACTAGTAATGTTAACGGTCATAAAGGACAATGGGGAAAAGAATGGTAAAAAATAATACAGGCCATCTATAAATGTAAAATTTTGACTGGTCTTCTATATGAGATCTTTGTCTAATTGTTACACTACTGGAAGAACAATGACATATTGATATTAACATTCTTAAAATGAACAAAACAAGAAGATGGAGTCTTAATCAAATGAAATGATGGCCTATGGGTTTTCCTTAGGTAGCAATGTAAAAAGTAGGCAGAGTTAGATTGTGCTTTGGAAGGCAATGAGATAATTTAATGGGTCATGATCATCTTGTCATGCAATGCTAATCAACAAAAGTAGTACCACAAAGGTATTTTCAGATATTCTGTTGCAGATAAGAAATAGTTAGAGGAGCCCATAAAGAAGGTGGCAAAGCTATTCAGACCATGACAACACATACTTTTGTACTTGGTGACCTTTATGCCTAGATTTGGACAAAGGGAGATGGTAAAGGAAAATAAAAGAGATTTAGGACTTCTTCATGCCAACATATCATGAGTATTTATTCAAGAAAAGTGTAGGAAGGCACTGAGTTTAATGAATACCAAACTATATAAAATTATATTTACTACATTGTAATAGATAGGAAATGTATAGCTGCCAGTATGGGAAATATATTAGAATAAGCTATATATGTGCAATGAGGCCATAGATTCATTTCAGTAACAGTCAACATAAGTTGGAAGTTTAAGAAGAAATAAACATAGCTTATAACAGTAAAACCCATAAAATTTTCAAATATCATATCAAAAATGATCAATTCTAGACTGTAAAAATAGGAAATGGACAGAGGCAAAGATATTAACCTCAAATGTATCCATTTTATGCAACTTTAACTAATGAAAAGCAGAACCAACAAAGTAAGTCAAAAGAGCCCAGATTCCAGCTTAGTCTATAAATGTGACATTTTTGCTACCTAGAAGAGATAGGAAAATAGAAGTTTAGAACACAGAGTAGGTGATAATATAATATAGAGGAGAACAGTTGAGGAAGGTAAGCAGTAATGCTTAATAGATAATGACAATTCATAGAAGCAGATGTGATGCAAAATGAAGTGAGCAGAACCATGAAAGTAATATTGATAATGACCACAGAAATATTAATGGGAATAATAATAATAGCCAGCAATTATATAGTGCTTACTATGTGTCAGGCACAGTGCCAAGCACTACAAATTTGTCCTTCATTCTCAAAGAGGATCATTAAAAACTTATGACATGACTTGCAGTTGACTTTGATTTGAGGGAGGGAGGGCTGTGCAAGGTCCCCAGCCTCACTTTCTCCTTCAAAGCCATCTGGGTCCAGTAGCCAGATATTCATCAGGATGACTAGAGATGACCCAGGATGCAAAGGGAGACTTTTTTTTTAGGCTAAGACCTTTTCAGGTTCTCACTTTGAGTGAATAGGTCCCTTTAACTCAAGTGATGGCCCCTTTACTTAGAAAAAAATCAAACTGGGAGGGGAAGACCCTCAGGGTTCCTGGCCAAATGAGACATATATTATCTCACTTGATCCGCAACCTTGGGAAAGAGGTACTATTGTTATACCCATTTCACAGTTGAGAAAATTGATGGAAAATAATTAAGTGACTTGACCAAGGTTACACAGCTAATAATTTTCTGATGCCATATTTGAACTCCAGTCTTCCTGACTCCAGCCCCAGTACTTGATTCACTGTGTCACTTGGTTGGGTGGAAAGATAATTGGGAAGAATAACTACAGTAAGGATTTGCTCATCCACACTTTAAGATCAAGTAAGATTTCTTTATATATATTTGCTTAATACCCTTCTGAATATTCATGACAAAAGACTTATAAATCAAGGAGAAATATGCATTCTATTGGCTTTTGGGATTTTCCATTTGAATGGAAACCCAGGATGAATTCGAATGGAAATGATTCATTATAAGTGGTGACTTCTGGGCAGAGCCAAGATGGTGGAGTAGAAACAGCATTTCCAATGTGCTCTGCTCCACACAAATTTCAAATAATGTGAAAGGGGGCTCTGAACAACTTCTGGAGCCACAGAACCCACAGGACTACACATAGAAGCTAACCTCCTGCTGAGGACAGCCCAGCAGCCTTACAGGGAGAGGCCAGCACAGCACTCTGAGAGCGGGCAGCACAGAGTGCCAGGAACCTACAGTGCAGCCCGTAGAGCCGAGCCCAGGTCCGAGGTTTTAGCCCCAGGGTGGCCAGGCCTTCAGCCAGCTGGAGGGACCCCAGAACACCAGCAATTGTGGGGATTCCAGAATTATCAGCACAGATATGCCTAGGACAAAGCGAGAGGTTAGTGCCCTATGGACTTTGGGACCAGTATTTGGGAAACGCGTGGCTTCCTGCCCTGGGGGTGAAAAGCTGCTGAAGAAACAGCTGCACAGAAGCCATTTTGCAGTAAGTAGTGGCTCTAGCTCCTGATCTGCAAACTGTAGGGAGATCCAGCAATCAGTCTGGGGGTTAATCGCTTTTGCTTTAAACTGCCTGGATCTGGATTGTGGTCTGGGGGGGAAGTTTGGGGTGGGTATCCAACTTGCCAGAGTGGGTGGAAGCTTTACAGAGGCCACACAACTGGCAGAAGTTGTGAAGACCCCACGTTTGGGCCAAAGCTCCCCAGTCTGGTGGCAGAGTCCTACTGTGGCAACAAGCCCAAAAATCAAGTAATTAAGTGGCAACATGCCTAGGCAAATGAAACAAAATAAACAGAAAAGTTCAACATTGGACTCCTATTTTAGGGGCAAAGAGGATCAAAGCATGGAGGAGGACTGTGAGGTCAGAACTCTTGCACCAAAAGCCCCAAATGAAAATACAAGCTGGCTACAGGCCATAGAGGACCTTGAGAAGCAGATAAGAGAAGTGGGGGAAAATTTGGGAAGAGAAATGAAAAAGATGCAAGAAAAGTATGAAATGACAGTCAACAGCCTGACTGAGGAAAATAACACCTTAAAAAATAGACTAACTCAAATGGCAAAAGAGGCTCAGAAAGGCAATGAGGAGAAGAATGCCTTAAAAAGTCGAATTTGCCAGATGGGAAAAGAATCTCAAAAGCTCACTGAGGAGATTCATTCCTTCAGAGTTAGACTGGAGCAAATTGAAGCTAGTGACTTTATGAGAAATCAAGATGCTGTTAAGCAGATCCAAACAAACGAAAGATTAGAAGGCAATGTGAAATATCTCATGGGAAAAACCACTGACCTGGAAAATAGATCCAGGAGAGACAATTTAAAAATTATTGGACGACGTCAAAGCCATGATCAAAGAAGAACCTAGAAATCACCCTTCAAGAAATTCTCAAGGAAAACTGCCCTGATGTTTTAGATCCAGAGGGCAAAATAGAGGTTGAAAGAATCCACCGATCACCTCCTGAAAAAGATCCCAAAAAGAAAACTCCCAGGAATATTATAGCCAGGTTCCAGAATCCCCAGATCAAGGAGAAAATACTACAAACAGCCAGGAAGAAACAATTTCAATATTGTGGAAACACAATCAGAATAGCCCAGGACCTGGCAGCTTCTGCACTGAGGGATTGAAGGGCATGGAATATGATATTCCAGAGGGCAAAAGAGCTGGGAATGAACCCAAGGGTCACCTACCCAGCAAAACTGAGTATCTTGTTTCAGGGAAAATATGGTCATTCAGTGGAATAGAGGACTTTCAAGCATTCTTGAGGAAAAAACCAGAGTTGAATAGAAAATTTGACATTCAGACACAAGAAGCAAGAGATGCTTGAGAAGGTAATCAAGGAAAAGAAATCAAAAGGAACTTATCAAAGTGGGACTATTTACACTCCTACATGGAAAAACAATAACTGTGTTTGATGAAACCTTTCTCATTATAAAAATAATTGAAGAAGGGTACATGGAATATGTTCACAGGTATACATGGATAGAGGGCACAGGTTGAATTTGATGGGAAGGGATGATTATTTTTTTTTGGAGGGCAATTGGGGTTGGGTGACTTGCCCAGGGTCACGTGGCTGGATTTTTGTTTGTGTGTTGGGTATCTGGGGCCAGATCAGAGCTCGGGTCCTTCTGGCACCGGGCCGGCGCTCTGCTCGCTTCGCCACTTAGCTAACCCAAGAAAGGGATGATTCTTAAGGGGTGAAGTCAAGAGGTGAGAGAGGAAAGTGGCAAGAGGAGATGGAGAGAGACAGGGTAGGGTAAACTATCTCATGTAGAAGAGGCAAGGGGAAGTAGTTGCAAGGGAGGGGAAGAATAGGAAGGCAAAAAGGCAAAAGCATACTCTCATTGAATTTGGCTCAAGGAGAGAATCACATACATACTAAATGGAATATCTTACCCCCACTCACTCTCCTGAGTAGGGGAAAGGAGGATGAGAGAGGGGATGATGGAGGGGAGGGCATTCTGGGAGGACGGGAGGTTGGAAGTACCCACTATCAAAAAGGGACAGGATCAAAGTAGGGAATGGACCAGGTGGGAGGTGAGACGGGTTGGAGGGAAATATAAGTAGTCTTTTACAATATATCTACTATGGTAATGTTTTGCATAGCTATACATGTACAACACATACTGAATTGCTTATCTTTTCAGAGGGAGTGGGTGACAAGGGTGGAAGGGAATGGATCTGAAAATTGAAGTTTTAAAATTAAATGTTTCAGAAGATGTCCAGGCTTTGGGTCTCAGAGATTCACCTTGCCCTAATGGCAAAGTCGAGGGGGGTATGGGAGAAGATATGGGAGAGAGCAGATTGGATGAGGGGATATCTAGTGGGACTGCTATTCTGGGGTGGTGGGTAGGGAAAAATGGGGGGAAAATGTAACTCATAATCTGGTGGGAATGAATGATGTAAACCAGAAGTTAATAAAGCATTTGTTTAATTAAAAAAATAAAAATAAAAAAAAGTGGTGACTTCTTCTAGATGTTCTTATTTGTTAATGACATTTCACTGAATGAATCAAACCTAGACCACTAAAAAACCGCCTCTGTATCATACGTGATTGTTCAAGATATTAGCTTGATGATTCATAGAAGAAAAATTAAGCTAAATACAAATATTTTTTGTCCAGACAAAGATGTGGTTCAAAGCATGCTCCATTGAGTTATCACATTTGGTACAGATATCTCGTAGAAGCCTTGCCCATGGTCAATGATATGGACTCAGGATTTAATAGTCCATATGTCAATCAATAACTATTTTTTTAAGCATCACTATGTATTAACCACTTCTTTAAGTGCTGGGAATTAAAAAAAAGGCAAAAGATAGTTCCTGATTTCAAGGAACTCACAATCCTATGGTGTGTGAGGAGGGGACATGACACAACATAAAAACAACATTGAAAAAATAAGATATGCATCTACATACACATATGATAAATTGGGAATAAATCCATGGCACTAGCATTAAGGTGGAAGGATTAGGAGAAAGGCTTCTCATAGAAGATGGTATTTTAGATGGATCTTCAAGAAAGTCATGACTAGAGATGAGGAAGGAGAGTTTTCTAGGTGTGGAGTCTAGTCAATGACGATGCCTGGGTTATGGAAAGGGAAGTCTTGTGCAAAGAATAGCAAGGAAGCCAATGTCACTGACTCACTCACTGAGTACTTAATGGAGGAAAGGGGGTGGGGAATTAGATATATGAAGGCTGGTAAAGTAGAAGGGGGTCAGGTTATAAAAAGACTTTGCCAAAAAATATGATTCTATATTTGACAGAATATATTCAAAGATCAGTTTTCTCCTTTGGATAATGTGTGCATTCATACAAATATTTCAGTACCACAACCTTGGAAGAATCAAAGTTGTCAATGAGTCATAAGTTAAAATACAAAAGACATGTTGGACAAAAGTGGGGTTCAGGATATGTCCAGTGATTATTTAGTCATAAAAAATGGCAAGGAGTATTATTTAGGACCCATATGGTGAGAAAAAAGTAGTTCAGTCATGTAGCAAGAGCATGAAAAAATACATAGATATAGAAAATACTGCACTAATAACTGTGAAATATAAGTAGACCCAGAGCAGTAGTTCTTAACCTCCTCTGTGTCATGGATCACCTTGGCAGTCTGGTAAAGTAGACCTATGGTCCCTTTTACTGAAGTAAATGTTTTAAAATTAATAAAATTTATAAAATTACAAAACAAGCCAATTATGTTAAATTATAGTTATCAAAACCGATCCAAGTTGAATCTGTTGAAATCAAGAGGTCAGTGGAGCCCAAATTAAAAGCCCTTGACCTAGAGGAAGGCTGCCACCATAGGTTGATTAATGGGAGAACATGGACAAAATTTACACGGAATGAAAAGACGTTTCTGAGTTTCAGTCTACATTATTAAAGGACATAGCTACATCAGTGAGAACATAGTTTCATTGGTATATTGAAGAAGCATTAAGACCATAGTGTTTGTGGTTTATTTTATTTTTTAAGGGATGTGGGGAAGATTTGAGATTTCATTGCTATAGAAACTCCTAGTAAGGAAGCTTCCTTTACCAATGCAGGTTGGTACCTTTTCTGCAGTTTACAGTCTTAAAATGTTTCCTGGGTTACTGAGAGATTAAGTTACTTACCCAGGGCCACATAAGTGGTGTCAGAGGTGGGATTTGAATTCAGGTCTTTATGACTCCTGGAACAATTCTAGGTGCCTTAAATCAGAATTGACTATTAGATGATGTTAATAGAAGAGAAATGTCACGGATAGGGAAGGTGACTGTCCTGCTCTACTCTGTTCTAGTCAGACTATATTTGGATTAGTATTTTCATTTCTTGGTGTCACAATTAAGGATGAACATTCAGAAGCTGACATATGTTGAAAGCTTAGCTAAATTGACAAAGAGACTCAAATACTAAGCTGTGCAAAGATTAATTTAAGGAAATAAGGATTTTTCAGCCTAAAAGAACAGATTTAAGGGGAATGGGATAACCAGTTATTTGAAGGGCTATCAAATGTAACAGGGATTAGACTTATATTTCTATGCCACAAAAAACAGAAAGGAGAGCCTTGGGTTGGAGGTTGATAGAGGTATTTTTCAGCTGGATAGATAGAAATTTTTTTTAACAATTAGATCTGTCTAAAAGTAGAATGGGCCATCCCTCAGGAATTACTGCATAGCCCCTTCATTTGGTATCTTGAGATAATGTGAGATGATCTTGTCTAGTACCCTAATTCTGGAGATGAGGAAACTGAATCATAAATACTTTTAGTTATTTGCCCAAGTTCACACAGATTGTAAATATCTTGGATATGAATACAAATTTTCTGACTCCAGTTTTACTTCCAATATCTCTGTAATAGGGGAATTCAACCTTTTTTTGTGTCATGAACTCTATTGACAATATGAGGAATCCTACCAAGCCCTTCTCAGAATAATATATTTGAAAATTTTATAATAGATGGAAACATCAAATTACAATTAAAAGGTTATGAAAATAATGTGTATTTTATTCTTTTCAAGTTCATGGATCCTTGGATCTCTTATTAGTTAATCCATGAAATGGATTCATAGACAGCAGGTAAGCAACCTTGGTCTATAACATCCTTCCTACTATGACTATATGATGAAAATAGATTGGCCTAGATAACCTCAGAGATTAAGCACCCTTCAACTCTGAGATTCCTTGATTCATTGATTCCAAAGCTAAGAGTACTGAATTTCATTCACTGTCTGGTCAAGGCATTATGTAAAATGAGTGGTGGGGATAACAGGGTTAGATTTTCCATAATTCATCACTCATCCTCTTTTCCTCCTGATCCCTCAACTAAAACAATTACCAAGAAATAGCAACACAGCCTCCTAGCAGAAACTACAGTAGAACAAGCATGCGAAGTTCTGTTGTCTTATTAAGTGCAAAAATAAAATTAATATTTATATTTAACATTTCCCAGTTCAGTTAATATGCTTGCTAACCCTTATTTCTGTCATGTCTCCCATTAGGTTTTTATGTCTGGAAACAAAATTTTTCCAAGTTAAACTTATCTTTTGAATACACTCATTCCTGGAGATAGCTTATGGATACTTGCAAAGACTTAAGTATAAACATGAATACATATAACTGTATTGTGTATACACACACACACACACACACACACACACACACACGCGCGCGCAGACATACACATATAGGTTTCAGGTTTATTCAGGTTTATCTACAACTTATTCTCTTTAAGAACTGTTTGACTTGGTCTTTAAGACAACATCATCCTGACTCTGGGTCTAATGTTCCAGCCATCATGCCACAACTCTCTCTCTCATTATGTCATGAAAACCTTTTTGGGATCTTTGTTTCTAATCCCCAATCATCCTAGAATCAGCCATAAGATGTAATTGCTAGAGGGCTTTATAATGAATATTCTACTTGATGGAGTCCGACCACAAGATTCAGTCCCCTTACCTTGCAGAGAGACATGGAGAGATCTTTTAGGTCTAGCTGTAGCATATTTCCAAAGAAAGGGAGAGGAACTGGCCCAGGAGGCAGTTTCCTTCCTTTATAGAATTTTCTCCATAGTGATAAAATGACCAAGAAAGAGACACAAACCACAAGGGTAAGACTGGTGAATCCCCAGAGTTCCATTGCAGCAATCTGGCCACAGAACTATTAGAGGTATCTTTTCAAAAACTCAAACTTAAAATGCCTGACTTGTTTTTTTAAAGTGGGAGTGGAGGTAAATAGCCAATAAAGAGTTTATAGTCCTACAAGGAAACAACACATTTTTTTTTTCAGTAACTCAAATTGCAAAGGGCAATAGAACTTATTAAGCAATATCCAGTTTCAGTGCTCTGGCAACCATCCCTATACCTGCACCCTGTAATTCCATGAATGCTACTTATAGGGAGCAGGGATGAGGGAGATAGAGAATTCAAAGGATTCATGACAATTTCATTTGTCATGCTTGATCCTTGTCCTTTGCACATGCTCTATATTTCATCTTTGGTTGAAGTTATCTCTTCTTGATGGTAGTCAGTCTGAATTGCATTCTTCTGTAAGAGGAGTAGATGTTGCCAAATTCAGAATACAACATGAAAATGTAGAATACAAATTTCCCTCAATAAGATAAAAGAGCAAGATCCATCGACCCTGGAGGGGTGTTTTGGGAGGCTCCACATAGGAAGACATTATCTTTATTAATAATCATCTTTATTGCCAAGCATTATTCTGACAAGAACCAAATCCAGGAAGTAGGGTTGCAAGCTCCAAAATAGACCCCTGGCTAATAGACTATGATTTTAAATTCTTTTTTTTTTTTTTACATAATAGAATTTTTTCCAATTGCATGTAAAGATAGTTTTCAACATTCATTTTAAATAAGATTTGAGTTCCAAATTTTCTCACTCCCTCCTTTCCCTCCCCATGTCAGCAAGCAATCTGATATAGACTATACATGTATGAGCATGTTAAATATATTTCTATATTGGTCATGTTGTGAAAGAAGAATAAAAACAAAAAGGAGAAACCACAGGAAAGAAAAAGAAGTAAAAATAAAGTGTTTCACTTTGAGTTCAGATGTCATAGTTCTTTTTCTGGATGGGGATAGCATTTTCTATCATGTGTGTTTTGGAATTGTCTTGAATCATTGTATTGCTGAGAAGAGATAAGTCTATCATGGGTGATCATCATACAATGTTGATGACACTATGTAGGATGTTCTCCTGATTCTGCTCTCACTTCACTTAGCATCAGTTCCTGTAAGTCTTTCCCAGGTTTTTCTGAAATCCTACTGCTAATCATTTCTTATAGTATTCCATTATATTCATATACAACAACTTGTTCAGCCATTCTGCAATTTACAGGCTGTAGTGGAAATGCAGATTTAAAGATCTTCCCTGCCCCTAGGCCCTTTGATTGGCTTAAGAGACTTTGATTGGCTTAAGAGACTCTGAAAATCTTCCTTGATTTGAAAATATATACTCTGCCATCTAATAGGCTGAATGTGGTCACATGGAGCCTGTGGTAGGAGGCTTGGTTTTCAGGAATGACCACACCTTGATGCTGTGTGATTGGGCAGTGGATCAAGAGGGTGGTTACATTCTCTGAGACAGGAGAAGGCTATATAAACCCTGATGGGAGGCTTTGCTTTGGGGGCTCACTTTGAGAAGTGTTGTGTTATTTGACCAGATGAGACTCTGGGCAGCCATTTACAGCCCCCCGGCTTTGAAAACCCAGATGTTGATGCTTCCCTCTCTGGTAACTGTGATTTTGGTACTGATAATGGTTGGACAGTTTGGAAGCCTGTCTGTTTGATTTGTCTGTATGCTCTGAAGTTTAGGGTGCTGACCTTTTCCCCCTGAACTAGGTAAATGATATATGTTTGATTGATTAAAGTGAGCTTGTTAACCGATTTTGAATTGCTTTCCTTTTGAAAAGCAGATCTAAGAACCTGTGTTGGCAGTCACTCTGGGGATGTTGGGGTGCTTGCTGCTACACAGGCATCCCCTCAATTTCCAATTCTTTGACACCACAAAAAGAACCCTCTAAATTTTTTTGTACATGTGGATCCTTACCTTTATTTATTTTTTTTATATATATATCCTTGGGAAACAGACCTAGTAGTAGAATTGCTGGATCAAAGGGTAGTATGTACTATATATACCCTTTGGGCATAGTTCCAAATTGCTCTTCAGAATGGCTGGATCAAATCACAACTCCATCAACTACACATTAGTCTTCCAATTTTCCCACATTTTCTCCAACATTTATCACTTTCCTTTTCTGTCATATTAGCCAATCTGATAGGTGTGAAGTAGTACCTCAGAGTTGTTTCAATTTACATTCTAATCAATAGTGATGGAGAATTTTTTCATATGACTATAGATACTTTTAATTTCTTTATCCAAAAATTGCCTCTTCACATCCTTTAACCATGTATCAATTGGGGAATAACTTGTATTCTTATAAATTTGACTCAGTTCTCTCTATATTTTTAAAATCGGGCCTTTATTGAGAAACTGACTTTAAAATGGTTTCCCAGCCTTCTGTTTCTCTTCTAATCTTGGTTGTATTGGCTTTGTTTGTGCTAAACCTTTTTAATTTAAAGTAATCAAAATTATCCATTTTGCATTTCATAATGTTCTCTATCTCTTACTTGGTCACAAATTCTTTCCTTCACCCAACATCTGACAGGTAATTCCTTGCTCTCCTAATTTGTTTGTGGTCTCACTCTTTATGTCCAAATCATGTTCCCATTTTGACCTTATCTTGGTATACGATGTAAGATGTTGGTCTATACCTAGTTTGTGCCATAATATTTTCCAGTTTCCCCAGCAGTTTTTGGTAAGTAATGAGTTCTTATCCCAGAAGCTGGAGTCTTTCAATTTATCCAACAGGAGATTTCTATAGACATTGACTATTGTGTCTTGGGTACCTATTCTAATTGTGTTAGCTTATCTAGCTCTATAAAATAACTTTTTGGCAGTTTGATTGGTATGTATTGAAGGAAGTAAATTCATTTAGGTAGAATTATCATTTTTAATATATTAGCTTAGCCTACCCATGAGCAACTGATATTTTTCCAGTTATTTAAATGGGACTTCTTTTGTGTGAAAAGTGTTTTGTAATTGCGCTCATTTAATTCCTGGGTTTGCCTTGGCAGGAAGACTCTCAAATATTTTATATTGTCTACAGTTATTTTAAAAGGAATTTATCTTTCTATAGAAATGCTGATAATTTATGTGGGTTTATTTTATATTCTGCCATTTTGCTACAGTAGTTAATTATTTCATGTAGATTATCTCATCTGGATTCTCTAGGATTCTCTAAGTATACCATTTTATCATCTGCAAAGAGTGATAGCTTTGTTTCTTTACTGCCTATTCCAATTCTTTCAATTTCTTTTTCTTCTCTTGTCCCTAAGGCTAACATTTTGAGTACAATATTGAATGTGGTGGTGATAATGGACATCCTTGTTTCACCGCAGATCTTATTGAAAATGCTTCTAGCTTATCGTCATTGGATATAAGGCTTGCTGATGGTTTTAGATAGAAGATACTATAGATGCTACATATCATTTTAAGGAAAACTTCATTTATCATTATATTCCCTAGTGTTGTTTTTTTTTATATGAAAGGATGCTGTATTTGTCAAAAGCTTTTTCTGCATCTATTGAGATAATCATATGATTTCTCTTAATTTTGTTATTGATGTGATCAATTATGCTGATAGTTTTCCTAATGTTGGTAATCCTGTATTGCTGGTATAAATCCAATCATGGTCATAGTGTATTAGCCTTATAATAAGCTCCTGTAGTCTCCTTGCTAATATTTTATTTAGACTTTTTGAATCAATATTCCTTAGGAAATTATACTATAATTTTCTTTCTTTCTTTTGGTTCTTCCTGGTTTAGGTATCAGCACCATATCTGTGTCACAAAAAGAATTTGGTAGGACTCCTTTGCCTGTTTTCCTGAATAATTTTTGTATCATTGGAATTAATTGTTTTTTTTAATAATAGTATTTATATATATTTGAAACATTTAGTCTTAAGACCTTGAATTTCAGATCCATTTCCTTCCTCCCTTGTCACCCATTCCCTCTGGGGAGATAAGTAATTCAGTATATGTTGTACGTGTTTAGCTATGTAAAACATTATCATAGTAGATATATTGCACAAGGCTGCTTATAATTCCCTCCCATTCATCCCACCCACCTCCTGGTCCATTCCCTACATGATCCTGTTCCTCTTCTATAGTGGGGACTTCCAACCTATCCTCCCCCCAAGGATCCCCTCCCATCCATCATTCCTCCTCTCATCCCCCTTCCCCCTATTCTGCTGTAGGTTGAGATATCCCATTTAGTATGTATGTCATTCTCTCCCTCAACCAAATTCAATGAGAATGCGTTTCTGCCTTTTTGCCTTCCTATTCTTCCCCTCCCTTGCAACCACTTCCACTTGCTTCTTCTACATGAGATAGTTTATCCTAACCAGTCTCTCCCCATCTCCTCTTGCCACTTCCCTTTCTCATCTCATAATTTCACCCCTTGTGTATCCTCCATTCCCAACAAATTCAACCTATGCCCTCTATCCATATATATAACTGTAACCATTTACACACACATTCACATATGTATTCATATGACCATACACCCTTCTTCCATTATTTTAATAGTGAGAAAGATTTCATCAGTCACAGTTATTGTTTTTCCATATAGGAATGTAAATAGTTCAACTTTGATAAGTTCCTTTTAATTTCTTTTCCCTGATTACCTTCTCAGGCATCTCTTGCTTCTTGTGTCTGGATGTCAAATGTTCTATTCAATTCTGGTTTTTTCCTCAAGAATGCTTGAAAGTCCTCTATTCCGCTGAATGACCATATTTTCCCCTGAAACAAAATACTCAGTTTTGCTGGGTAGGAGACCCTTGGGTTCATTCCCAGTTCTTTTGCCCTCTGGAATACCATATTCCATGCCCTTCAGTCCCTCAGGGTAGAAGCTGCCAGGTCCTGGGCTATTCTGATTGTGTTTCCACAATATTGAAATTGTTTCTTCCTGGCTGCTTGGAGTATTTTCTCCTTGATCTGGGGATTCTGGAACCTGGCTATAATATTCCTGGGAGTTTTCTTTTTGGGATCTTTTTCAGGAGGTGATTGGTGGATTCTTTCAACCTCTATTTTGCCCTCTGGATCTAAAACATGAGGGCAATTTTCCTTGAGAATTTCTTGAAGGGTGATTTCTAGGTTCTTTCCTTGATCATGGCTTTCAGGTAGTCCAATAATTTTTAAATTGTCTCTCCTGGATCTATTTTCCAGGTCAGTGGTTTTTCCCATGAGATATTTCACATTGCCTTCTAATCTTTCATTTGTTTGGATCTGCTTAACAGCATCTTGATTTCTCATAAAGTTATTAGCTTCCATTTGCTCCAGTCTAACTCTGAAGGAATGAATCTCCTCAGTGAACTTTTGAGATTCTTTTTCCATCTGGCAAATTAGACTTTTTAAGGCATTCTTCTCCTCATTGCCCTTTTGGGCCTCCTTTGCCATTTGAGTTAGTCTATTTTTTAAAGTGTTGTTTTCCTCAGTCAGGCTGTTGACCCTCATTTCATACTTTTCCTGCGTCCTTTTCATTTCTCTTTCCAATTTTTCCTCCACTTCTCTTATTTGATTTTTATAGTCCTTCTTAAGGTCCTCTATGGCCTGCAACCCGTTCATGTTTTCCCCTGGGGCTTTTGGAGCAGGACTTCTGACCTCACAGTCTTCTTCCCACTCTATGCTTCGACCCTCTTTGCCCCCAAAGTAGGAGTCTATGGTTGTATTTTTCTGTTTAATTTGTTTCCTTTGCCTTGGCATGTTGCCACTTAATTACTTGACTTTTGGGCTTGTTGCCACACTATGGCTTTAAGGCCAGATAGAGTAATTTTCGTCCCAAATGTGGGGGGGGGGGCAACTTCCATTTCTGGCAAGCTGGAAACCCACCCACAACTTCCCCCCCAGATCACAATCCAGATCCAGGTAGGTTAAAGCAAGAGCGATTACCCCCCAGGACTGATTGCTGGATCTCTCTACAGTTCACAGGCCAGGAGCTGGAGCTGCCTCTGAAAACTACAGAATGGTGTGTCTTCTCAGTGGCTTCTAGCCCCCAGGGGTGGAAGCCAATGGATTCCCCAAATACTGGTCCCAAAGTCCATAGGGCACTAACCTCTCACTTTGTCCTAGGCATGTCTATGTTGATAATTCTGGAGTCACCACAGCTTCTGGTGTTCTGGGGTCCCTCCAGCCGGCTGCTGGCCCTGCCGCCCTGGGGCTAAAACCGCGACTCAGGCGCTCGGCTGTGCTCGGCTCCCGCTCAGCTCCCCATGCTCTGAGTGCTGTGCTGCTGGCTCCCAGAGCACTGTGCTGGTCCTTCCTGCAGGGCTGCTGGGCTGTCCTCAGCAGGAGGTTAGCTTCTTTGTGTCATTCTGTGGGTGCTGGGGCTCCAGAAGTTGTTCAGAGTCCCCTTTTACATAGTTTGGAGGTAATCTGGGGGGCAGAGTGGCTTGAACATACTGTTTCTACTCCGCCATGGTTCTGCCCCCTAATTGTTTTTTAATATTTGGTAGAGTTCACCTGTAAATCCTTTTTGCTCTGGTGATTCTCTTCAAAATCAAGCATAACAGAATTTCAGGAGCATCAAAACTTGCAACCAAAAGAGGAAAAATAGTTTTTTGAGGGCATCTATATGATGGGCCGCAAACCACTTAATCCATTAGCCACAGTATGCCCTGAAAATGGAAAAATAAAAGAAAATAAATTTACGTGATAATTTTGTTGTATATTGGAAAGGAATAGCAAGTTGTCAATTGTGGATTTTCAGTTTCATGTACAGTCATTTTTTTATTATGTTGTGTTATGGAAATTCTTGTTTTATCTCATAAATTTAAATAGTAGATTTAGCCAAATGGAAAAGGAGGTATAAAAACTCACTAGAGAAAATAATTCTTTAAAAATTAGAATTGGGCAAGTGGAACTAATCACTGCATAAAGCTTCAAGAAGCAATACAAAAAATCAAAAGAATGAAAATAGAGGAAAATTGAAATATCTCATTGGAGACACAACTGACTGGAGAATAGATCCAGGAGAGATAATTTAAAGATTATTGGAGTATCCAAAAGCTATGATTAAAAAAAAAGTCTAAGTATCATCTTTCAAGAAATAATCAAGGAAAACCTCCCCGGTATTCTAGAATCAGGGGCGCAAAATAGAAATTTAAAGAATTTACCAATCCTCTCCTGAGAGATCCAAAAATGAAAACTGATGCTTATTTAAGAATTTTTCTTCAGCACTAAACTTGAGTGAACAAGAAAAAGACAGAAATAGTGGAGATGTAGGGGGTGTGCCTATAGAACCAGCACTTTGGCAGAAATGAGAACCGTCCTTGGGAAAGGCTGGCAGTTTTAGGCTAAATGAAAAAGGTATCTAGAAGGTTTCTTTAAGTGGCCATGAGTCACAACTTGAGGAGTAAGAGAAAAGCTTGATGTTTTGTAAAACTTTTAAAAAGAGCCTTAGGAAGGGAGGGGAAAGGGGGCTAAATAAAAGAAGAAAAAAGCAAAACCATAACCAAATTATATGAAAATTAATCCTACTGGCTAGAAAATACTCAGTTCCAGGAGAGAGGGATTCTGGGAAAGAGGAAGACAAGCTAAAATGAGATTCCATAAGTACAGTTAATATGTATATTCCTCTGTATAGATTCACATATACACATATGTGAATTCATACACACACACACACACACACACACACACACACACACACCTTTCAGTGTAAAAGCTTGTGACATGGTACACATTCTTTTTTTTTGTGTGTGTGTGTGACTTTCAAGAGAAATAAATAACTGCAGAACCACATGCAGGTAAGTTGAATTAACACTGTTTCTGCTCATGCTACACCTGCTTTTCCAGCAGTGTAGAGGTGTTTAAAGTGAACAAATTTTTTTAAAGCGAAAAAATTTGGCCATGACAGTTGAAAATCCAAGGGCCCTGAAGACTTAACAACTCACGTTTTGAAACCCACTGAAAAAAAAAGTTGACCCACTGACCCCATACAAGCTAAATTTAAAAGTAAAATAAGGTCATTCACTATGGAACTCAGAATCGGTTAAGAACCATGTTCTCTCTTTCTTTCTTTCTTTCTTTCTTTCTTTCTTTCTTTCTTTCTTTCTTTCTTTCTTTCTCTCTTTCTTTCTCTCTCTCTTTCTTTCTTTCTTTTTTTTGCATTTTGGAAGAGGAAGGCAAGGCAGTTAGGGTAAGTGACTTGCCCAAGGTCACACGGCTAGTAAGTGTTAAGTGTCTGAGGCCAGATTTGAACTCAGGTCCTCCTGACTTCAGGGTCAGTGCACTGTACCACCTAGCCACAGCAAAGAACAATATTCTTTAAAGGGAAAGCTAGATTATATTTTCTGTAATATTTCAGTCCTTAGCAGGCCAAATGAATGTGTACAAGTTCTTAGTATTTCAAATAAGCTATTATGTAAATTCATTGTTTCAGGTTATACCCAAGTACTCTAAATTATATCAGTGAAGCAGCTTAAAAATTAAATCTGGATAAACAGAATAGAGACTTCTGATCTACACAGACTATGAACATCTGACCACACACATATGCACATTGTGTGGGTTACACAGAACTGAACTGCAAAGCCCAACAGACTAGACACATATTTTTCTGTCTATAGAAAAGATTATCATTTATCTTTCTTGCTTTATTTGAGAGTGTAGGGCACAAGGGGATTTTTCAAATTATTTTTGTATTATTTTAGCTTTAATTGTGCTGTCATTCATGAAATGGGGCTGCTTTGGTTTTCTGGCAAAGATGACAAGGGTTCTCTCTCTGTATAATTTTTTGAAAAAAAAATAAAGTTACATTCCATTCAGTGTGAATTTTTATTTTTACTAATTAACACGAGTCCTTGTGAACAAAGTTATAAGAATATGGGCCTAGGGAGTGTTACCTTTGTGTAAAATTATTCTGCGTATTTATGATGTTTCAGCATCATTGACACATGTAAAAAACAATAACTAGATGAATGTGGTGTTTCTTTATAATGAAACTGCCATGAGCCAAAATGATAGAACTATAATGAGAAAAAAATAGATTTTTATAAAATGAAAAAAAAAAAAGAAATTTTAATGACATGTCTTTTCAGGCCTCAAAACCATCTTCTCCTTTTACCATCAGAAGATCATTTTTTTTAGAGGGGTGGAAGGCAAGTCACACCCACAATAGCATTTTTTTTTGCTTTTTTTGGGGGGGAGGGCAGGGCAACTAAACCAGGAAGAGCCAAAAGAAAGAAAATTATAGTATAATTTCTTTAACGAATACTGAAGTTTAAATAAAATATTAGCAAAGAGATTATAACAACTTATTACAAGGCTAATATACTGTGACCAAGTAGGATTTATACCAGGAATGCTGGACTAGTTCAATATTAGGATAACTATCAGCCTAAATTGACCATATCAATAACAAAATTAACAGAAATCATATCTCAATAGATGCAGAAAAAACTTTTGAAAAGATACAACATCCATTCCTATTAAAAACACTAGAGAGCATAGGAAAAAATGAAGTTTTCCTTAAAATAATAAGTAGTATCTATCTAAAACCATCAGCAAGCATTATATATAATGGGGACAAGCCAGAAGCAGTTCCAGTAAGATCAGGGGTACAATAAGGATACCCATTATCACCACGGTTATTCAACAGTTAGTTTTAGCAATAAGTGAAGAAAAAGAAACTGAGGGAATCAGAATAGACAGTGAAGAAATATATCTATCTTTCTTTCCAGATGATGTGATAGTATACTTGGAGAATCCTAGAGAATCAACTAAAAAACTAGTTTATGACGATTGCTAAAATTTGTATATGGAGTTGGGGAGCCCAAAAAGAATATGGATTCTAGATTCTAACAGGTACATTTCTGTCATGTCCCTCTTTCTTACCTTAGGTATGAAGTATTGATAGAATTGGGTGTGACAGGTTACTTCATGGGGCAGACTGAAAGGGGCAAGATTAAAGTATCTCTGTATCTCATGCATGGCCTCTGTGTAAGGCATATCCAGTTTGTCTTTAATGGAAGGAATTCTATGATTTCCAATCACTCGATCAATTTCTTCATGAATTTTATCTGTTTTGACATAAAAATATGACTAATTTTGTGCTGTCTGAATAACTGGGAACACTGAACTGGACACCGGAGATACAATTAACAGAAAGTAAATTAAACAAAATTCCTAGAAGACTAGGAGGAAGATTTTACTCATACTGATTGGATTATATAATTTAGAGCTGAAAAGAAGCCCTAGTTATCACTTAGTCAAAATTTTTCATTTGTCAAATCGGAAAATTAAAGATATGAGAAGATGACCATGATTGAAACCTGGTCTTCAGACTCCAAACCCAAGGTTTTTTCACTACATCATAACTGGATAACATCATACTCCCTCAGGGGGGAAAAGGACTGGCTTTCACATTGTTAGAAAGAACAATTGCTCCGACAATGACTAAGTCACTGGCATTGTTAACCTTTAGTTAGCCATATTGCAGGCCAGTTGTATATCTTAATTCTTTGATTGGTAAGTCCCTAAATACTTTGCTATATTAAAAACAGATCATGTTATACACTTAAAATCTGTGGAAAATATGAGTAAATAGCTTAATCTTTTCTATCTTCTGCATGACTCCCTGTAAACTGAAAGCATCTGGAAATCAGCAAATCCAAGGAGCATGGTAGTATCCTTTAGTCCTCATGATTCTTCCTTCTAAAATGTTCTCAAATGGTAAAAAAACAAACAAACAAAACAAAACAAAGCAACAATAACAACAGCAGCAACAACAAAACTCTTCTCTTTTCAGCTTCATAGCTTAAATATATAATCCAGCCAAACTGGTGTTCTCTCTGTTCTTTTTAAATGGTACTTCATTCCCCATAATTTTCCATTTTTCAATCATCCTCATACTTGGAATATATTCTCTCTTTTCCTCTGCCTCATAAAATATCTCTTTTCTTTTAGAATGAGCTCAAGCACTATGTCTTACATGACTGCATTCCATAACTTTCAAATCGATGCTTTGTATTTACACTTCGCCAGACAGTAAGTCAATTAGCATTTATTGAGTAAATACTATGTCCCAGGCACTGTGCTAAGTGTTGGGATTACAATCACCAAAGACAATATCTGTTCTCAAGGAGTTCATTGATCAATAGGTAATCCAGGTTAAAATTGGGAGTAACCTCAAAGTGAAAGCATTAAGATTAAAATGAGCTGGGAAAATCTTCATGCAGAAAATGAGCATTTACATGATAGTTGAAGGAAGAAGGGAAAACTAAAAGGCAGATATGAGGAGTGAAAGGGTTTCAGGAATGAGGGGACAGCCCATGAAAATGCCTAGAGTCCATAGATGTAGTTTCTTGTCCATGAAATCGCAAAAAAGACCAGTGTTACTGGATAATAGAGTTCATGGAGGAATTCAAGGTTAAAGAATACTGGTAGAGGGGGCGGAGACAAGATGGTGGAGTAGAAACAGCTCATCCAAGCCACTCTGCCCCCAGATTCCCCCCAAACTATGTAAAAGGGGACTCTGAACAACATCTGGAGCCCCAGCACCCACAGAACGATACAGAGAAGCTAACCTCCTACTGAGGACAGCCCAGCAGCCCTGCAGGAAGGACCAGCACAGCGCTCTGGGAGCAGGCAGCGCGCAATGCACAGAGCACAGGAAGCTGAGCCGAGCGGAGCCCAGGTCCGCGTGAGCCGAGGTTTTAGCCCCAGGGCGGCAGGGCCAGCAGCCAGCTGGAGGAACCCCAGAACACCAGCAGCCGTGGCGACTCCAGAATTATCAACATAGACATGCCTAGGAAAAAGTAAGAGGTTAGTGTCCTATGGACTTTGTGACCTGTATTTGGGGGAATGCGTCGGCTCCCTCCCCTGGGGGCTAGAAGCCACTGAGGAGACAAGCCATTTTGTAGTTTTCAGAGGCAGCTCCAGCTCCTGGCCTGCAATTAATTGGAGGGAGATCCAGCGATCAGTCTTGGGGGGTAATCGCTCTTGCTTTAACCTCCCTGGATCTGGATTGTGATCTAGGGTGGAAGTTGTGGGTGGGTTTTCAGCTTGCCAGAAACGGAAGTTGCCCCCCACACGTTCGGGACGAAAATTCCTCTATCTGGCCTTAAAGCCATAGTGTGGCAACAAGCCCAAAAGTCAAGTAATTAAGTGGCAACATGCCAAGGCAAAGGAAACAGAAAAATGCAACCCTAGACTCCTATTTTGGGGGCATAGAGCAGGAAAAGGACTGTGAGGTCAGAAGTCCTGCTCCAAAAGCCCCAGGGGAAAACATGAGCGGGTTGCAGGCCATAGAGGACCTTAAGAAGGACTTTAAAAATCAAATAAGAGAAGTGGAGGAAAAATTGGAAAGAGAAATGAGAAGGATGCAGGAAAAGTATGAAATGAGGGTCAACAGCCTGACTGAGGAAAACAACACCTTAAAAAATAGGATAACTCAAATGGCAAAAGAGGCTCAGAAAGGCAATGAGGAGAAGAATGCCTTAAAAAGTCGAATTTGCCAGATGGAAAAAGAATCTCAAAATTTCACTGAGGAGATTCATTCCTTCAGAGTTAGACTGGAGCAAATGGAAGCTAATGACTTTATGAGAAATCAAGATGCTGTTAAGCAGATCCAAACAAATGAAAGATTAGAAGGCAATGTGAAATATCTCATGGGAAAAACCACTGACCTGGAAAATAGATCCAGGAGAGACAATTTAAAAATTATTGGACTACCTGAAAGCCATGATCCAAGAAAGAACCTAGAAATCACCCTTCAAGAAATTCTCAAGAAAAATTGCCCTGATGTTTTAGATCCAGAGGGCAAAGTAGATGTTGAAAGAATCCACCGATCACCTCCTGAAAAAGATCCCAAAAAGAAAACTCCCAGGAATATTATAGCCAGGTTCTAGAATCCCCAGATCAAGGAGAAAATACTCCAAGCAGCCAGGAAGAAACAATTTCAATATTGTGGAAACACAATCAGAATAGCCCAGGACCTGGCAGCTTCTACACTGAGGGATCGAAGGGCATGGAATATGGTATTCCAGAGGGCAAAAGAACTGGGAATGAACCCAAGGGTCACCTACCCAGCAAAACTGAGTATTTTGTTTCAGGGGAAAATATGGTCATTCAGTGGAATAGAGGACTTTCAAGCATTCTTGAGGAAAAAACCAGAATTGAATAGAAAATTTGACATCCAGACACAAGAAGCAAGAGATGCCTGAGAAGGTAATCAGGGAAAAGAAATCAAAAGGAACTTATCAAAGTTGAACTATTTACATTCCTATATGGAAAAGCAATAACTGTGACTGATGATATCTTTCTCACTATGAAAATAATGGAAGAAGGGTGTGTGGTCATATGAATACATATGTGAATGTGTGTGTATATGGTTACAGTTATATATGGATAGAGGGCATAGGTTGAATTTGTTGGGAAGGGAGAATACTCAAGGGATGAAATTATGAGGTGAGAGAGGAAAGTGGCAAGAGGAGATGGGGAGAGACAGGGTAGGGTAAACTATCTCATGTAGAAGAAGCAAGGGGAAGTGGTTGCAAGGGAGGGGGAGAATAGGAAGGGAAAAAAAGGCAAATCCACATTCTCATTGAATTTGGTTCAGGGAGAGAATGACATACATTCTAAATGGGATATCTCAACCTGCAGCAGAATAGGGGGAAGGGGGATGAGAGGAGGGATGATTGATGGGAGGGCATCCTTGAGGGGAGGGGAGGTTGGAAGTACCCACTATAGAAGAGGGACAGGATCATGTAGGGAATGGACCAGGTGGGGGGTGGGATGAGTGGGAGGGAATTATAAGCAGCCTTGTACAATATATCTACTGTGATAATGTTTTGCATAGCTAGACATGTACAACATATACTGTATTACTTATCTCCCCAGAGGGAATGGGTGACAAGGGAGGAAGGAAATGTATCTGAAATTCGAGGTCTTAAGATTAAATGTTTCAAATATATATAAATACTATTATTAATACTCTTTTGCTTATAATTGGGAGATAAGATGTGCAGGCATCGGGACACAAAGATTCACCTTCCTCTAATGGAAGAGTTGAAGGGGGTATGGGAGAAAGTATGGGAGAGAGCAGATTGGAGGAAGCGATGTCTTGTGGGACTGCTATTCTGGGAGGTTGGGTAGGGGAATAACAGGGGGAAAATGATTGTAACTCAAAATCTGGTGGAAATGAATGATGTAAAACAGAAGTTAATAAAGCATTTGTTTAAAAAAAAGAATACTGATAATATTACAAACTACAGAGGGCTTTTTTAAAGTTATATTTTATTTTTCCTGCTTATATGTAAAAAACAATTTTAACATCCATATTTTTCACTTAGTTTTTCATTTCATTTCATTTTTCTTTTTCTCCCTTCCTTACTTCCACTCTCCCCACCCCAGACAGTAAAAAAAAAACTTGGAACAGAGTATACATGTTCAATCATGCAAAACATACTACCGTGTTAGTCATGTGAATGAAGACAGACCCAAAAGAAGAAAAACCACAAAAATTAGTGTGCCTTGATCTACATTAGTACTCCCTCAGTTATTTCTCTGGAAGTGGTAAACTTTTCTCACCACAAGTCTTTTGCAGTTGTCATAGATCATTGTATTGCTGAGACTAGCTAAGTTATTCACAATTGATCATCATATGGTATTGTTCTTACTGTGTAAAATGTTCTTCTGCTTCTGTTCACTTCACTTTGCATTAGTTTATATGAGTCTTCCCAGGTTTTTCCTGAAATCATCCTGCTTATCACTTCTTATAGAACAGTAATATTCTATTACAATCATATACTTCAGTTCTTCTAGCCATTCCCCAGTTGATGGGCACCTTCTCAATTTTCAGTCCTTAGTCACCACAAAAAGAGCTTCTATACATATTTTTTGTACAGGAGGGTCTTTTTCATCTTTTGAAGTAATATTCCTTTTTCTTTTTTGCCATATTAGTCAATCTGATAGTTGTGAGGAAGTACCTCAGGGTTGTTTTAATTTGCATTTCTCTAATCAATAGTGACTTAGAGCATTTGTTCATATGATTATAAATAGATTGGATCTCTTCATCCTAAAACCACCTGTTCATATACTGTGATCATTTATCAATTGAGAAATGACTTGTATTCTTATAAATTTCAATGAGTTATGTACATATTTGAGAAATGAAACTTTTATTAGAGACACTTGCTACAAAAATTGTTTCTGTTTTCTTTTTTCTTTCTGATCTTGGTTACATTGGTTTTATTTGTGCAAGACCTTTTTAATTTAATATATTAAAAATTGTCCCTTTCTATTTTTTGCCTGTTCCTAATTTCTTATTACACAATAGGACTCTATTACATTCATATACCAGAGCTTGTTCAGCCATTCCCCAATTTATGGACATCTCCTTAATTTCCATATTTACCACCATAAAAGGGCTGCTATTAATATTTTTATGCATTGGTCCTTTTACTTTTTTAATGATCTCTTTCAAATATAAACCTAGTAGTTGTACTTGTAGATCATAAGGTATGTGCAATTTGCTTGCTCTTTGAGCATAGTTCCAAATTGCTTTCCATTTCAAGAAAGTTTATATGATAAATATTACATGTTGTGTTCAGAGCTGTCCATCTTTGCTTTCTTGTAAGTTTCCTATAATTTTTTTTTTTGCTTTTTGGGGGGCAATTAGGGTTAATCGACTTACCCAAGGTCACATGCCTAATAAGTGTTAAGTGTCTGAGGCTGGATTTGAACTCAGGTCCTCCTGACTCCAGGGCCAGTACTCTACTCATTGTGCTACCTAGCTACCCCTAAATGTCCATTTAAAAAAATCAGGATTATGCTTAACTTTACTGGGTATTAGACTGTCAGTCACAACCCCAGTTCTTTTGGTCTTTGCTATATAGTGTTGCTAGCCACTGCTAGGTCTTGTGTGATTCTAATTTTGGCACCACCATATTTAAATTATTTTCTTCTTGTTGCTTGTAATATTTTATCCTTGACCTAGGGGTTTTGAAATCTGGCTGATATTCCTGTAGAATTGTGGTGATTGGTAGATTTTTTCCCATTTTTTACTTTCCCCTCTTGTTCCAATGTTTCATGAAAATTTAGTTATTTCTTGCATCATTATATCAAGATTCTTTTTTCTTTATGATAGCTGTGAGGTAGTTCAATTATTCTTATGTTTTCTCTTCTTGATTTGTTCTCCAGATCAGTTGTTTTTCTAATATTTCATGTTCTTTTAGTTTTTATTTTATTTTATTTTATCATTTCTTGGTCTCTTGTATTTTTGCTGGCTTCCCCTTGCCCAATTCTAATTTTTTTTAAACAAATGCTTTATTAACTTCTGGTTTACATTATTCATTTCCACCAGATTTTGAGTTACAATTTTTCCCCCATTTTTTCCTACCCACCACCCCAGAGTAGCAGTCCCACTAGATATCCCCTCATCCAATCTGTTCTCTCCCATATCTTCTCCCATACCCCCTTCGACTTTGCCATTAGGGCAAGGTGAATCACTGAGGCCCAATGCCTGGACATCCTATGAAACATTTAATTTCAAAACTTTAATTTTCAGATCCATTCCCTTCATCCCTTGTCACCCACTCCCTCTGAGAAGATAAGCAATTCAGTATGTGTTGTACATGTTTATCTATGCAAAACATTACCATAGTAGATATATTGTAAAAGACTGCTTATATTTCCCTCCCACCCATCCCACCTCCCACCTGGTCCATTCCCCACTTTGATCTTGTGGCTCTTTGATAATGGGCACTTCCAACCTCCTCTACCCCCAAGAATGCCCTCCCATCCATCATTCCTCCTCTCATCCCCCTTTCCCCTACTCTCTTGCAGGGTGAGATATCCCATTTAGTATGTATGTGATTCTCTCCTTGAGCCAACTTCAATGAGAATATGGTTTTGTCTTTTTGCCTTCCTGTTCTTCCCTCCCCTGCAATTACTTCCACTTCCCTCTTCTACATGAGATAGTTTACCCTACCCTGTCTCTCCCCATCTCCTCTTGCCACTTTCCTCTCTCACCTCTTAACTTCGCCCCTTAAGAAACATACCTTCCCATCAAATTCAACCTGTGCCCTCTATCCATGTATACCTGTAAACATATGCCCATATACCCTTTATCAATTATTTTCACAATGAGAAAGGTTTCATTAGACACAGTTATTGTTTTTCCAAGTAGGAATGTAAATAGTTCAACTTTGATAAGTTCCTTTTAATTTCTTTTCCTTGATTACCTTCTCAAGCATCTCTTGCTTCTTGGGTCTGGATGTCAAATTTTCTATTCAACTCTGTTTTTTTCCTCAAGAGTGCTTGAAAGTCCTCTATTCCACTGAATGACCATATTTTCCCCTGAAACAAGATACTCAGTTTTGCTGGGTAGGTGACCCTTGGCTTCAATCCCAGCTCTTTTGCCCTGTGGAATATCATATTCCATGCCCTTCGATCCCTCAGTGTAGAAGCTGCCAGGTCCTGGGCTATTCTGATTGTGTTTCCACAATATTGAAATTGTTTCTTCCTGGCTGCTTGTAGTATTTTCTCCTTGATCTGGGGATTCTGGAACCTGGCTATAATATTCCTGGGAGTTTTCTTTTTGGGATCTTTTTCAGGAGGTGATCGGTGGATTCTTTCAACCTCTATTTTGCCCTCTGGATCTAAAACATCAGGGCAATTTTCCTTGAGAATTTCTTGAAGGGTGATTTCTAGGTTCTTTCTTTGATCATGGCTTTCAGGTAGTCCAATAATTTTTAAATTGTCTCTCCTGGATCTATTTTCCAGGTCAGTGGTTTTTCCCATGAGATATTTCACATTGCCTTCTAATCTTTCATTTGTTTGGATCTGCTTAACAGCATCTTGATTTCTCATAAAGTCATTAGCTTCCATTTGCTCCAGTCTAACTCTGAAAGAATGAATCTCCTCAGTGAGCTTTTGAGATTCTTTTTCCATCTGGCAAATTCGACTTTTTAAGGCATTCTTCTCCTCATTGTCTTTCTGAGCCTCTTTTGCCATTTGAGTTAGTCTATTTTTTAAGGTGTTATTTTCCTCAGTCAGGCTGTTGAGTGTCATTTCATACTTTTCTTGCATCTTTCTCATTTCTCTTCCCAATTTTTCTCCCACTTCTCTTATCTGCTTCTTAAGGTCCTCTATGGCTTGTAGCCAGCTTGTATTTTCATTTGGGGCTTTTGGTGCAGGAGTTCTGACAGTCCTCCTCCTGTTCCATGCTTTGATCCTCTTTGCCCCTAAAATAGGAGTCCAATGTTGAATTTTTCTGTATATTTTGTTTCTTTTGTCTAGGCATGTTGCCACTTAATTACTTGATTTTTGGGCTTGCTGCCACAGTAAGACTCTGCCAGCAGAAAGGAGAGCTTCTGCCCAAACGTGGGGTCTTCACAACTTCTGCCAGTTGTGTGGCCTCTGTAAAGCCTCCACCCACTCTGGCAAGTTGGATACCCACACCAAACTTCCCCCCCAGACCACAATCCAGATCCAGGCAGTTTAAAGCAAAAGCGATTATCCCCCAGACTGATTGCTGGATCTCCCTACAGTTTGCAGACCAGGAGCTAGAGCTGCCACTGATGCTGCAAAATGGCTTCTGTGCCTCGTTTCTTCAGCGGCTTTGCTTTTTGCCCCAGGGAAGGAAGCCGACGTGTTCCCCAAATACTGGTCCCAAAGTCCATAGGGCACTTACCTCTCACTTTGTTCTAGGCATATCTGTGCTGATAATTCTGGAATCACCACAGCTTCTGGTTTTCTGGGGTCCCTCCAGCTGGCTGCTGGCCCAGCTGCCCTAGGGCTAAAACCTCTGCTCACACGGGCCTGGGCTCCGCTTCCAGCACTCTCGGTTGCCAGTGCGCTGTACTTCCCGCTCTCAGAGCACTGGGCTCACTGCTCCCTGCAGTGCTGCTGGGCTGTCCTCAGCAGGAGGTTAGCTTCTCTGTGTCGTTCTGTGGGTGCTGGGGCTCCAGAAGTTGTTCAGAGTTCCCTTTTACATTATTTGGAAGTTGTGTGCCACAGAGCATCTTGGAAGTGCTGTTTCTACTCAGCCATCTTGGCTCCGCCCCCCTAATTCTAATTTTTAAGGAGTCATTTTCTTTCTGATTCTGGATCACCTTTTCTAGTTGGTTGACTTTCTTTTCATAATGTCCTTATTTTTCTTGAATTGTTCTTATTTTTTTAATTTAGTTTGTCTCATTCAATTTTAAAAGTCTTTTTAAAGTTCTTCTGTGGATTTTTTTTTGGGCAGGTGGCCATTTGACATTATTCTTTGGTGTATGAGAGGTTTTTCTTTTGCTTCAGTATTTCCCTCTGAAGATGAACCCCAATCTTCCCTGTTCCCATAGTAACTTTCTGTGGTTGGATTTTTTTTTCTCCTTTTTACATTTAAAAAAATTGTAGCAGTTTATTTTTTGTAATTACCTCTAGTCCTGGTATGTAGCAGATGGTGCCTCTGGCCTCATATCCTCCTTCAGTACTTCCTTCTAGCTTGCCCAAGGCTTCTGCCCTTTGTAAGAGCCAACAACCAGATGTAAGAGCCACATCCCGACTCACCTAACTCCAGGGTTTGAAGCTTGTTTCAGTGGAACTAGCTTGAGGCATTTTCTCCACAAAGGGATCAAACTTTGGTGCCGTGATTTTTATTCATATCTTCTGTCATTGTCCCAGGATGACCACTATTATGTTCCAAACCTTGTTAATTTTTCAAGCTCCATGTGTGCCCTGAGGTGCTATTTTGTCTTGTTTCTGGGGGAAATCTGGAGAACTTGAAATTTTCTGACCTATGCCATCATCTTCCCAGAGTCTTCTCTGTGTATAGTTATTTTAAATGGAATCTTTTTCTATCTCTTGCTGCTGGACCTCATTGGTAACGTATAGAAATAGTGGTCATTTATGTTGGCTTATTTTATATCCTGCAACTTTGCTAGATTGTAAATTATTTCAAGTCATTTAAAAATTCTTTCTCTAGGTTTCTCTAAGTATACCATCATATGATCTATGGTGAGTAATAGTTTTGTTTCCTCATTACTTATTCTAATTCCTTCAATTTCGTTTTCTTCTCTGCTGTAGGCTTCTCAGTGTCCAGCACTTAGCATGATCCAGAGACGTGAATAAGAAATGACCAGGCCATGTGGGTAGTTCAAGGAAGAACCATGAACTCCATTTATTGATTCTCAGGACAAGGTTTTTATAGAGCAAAGAGACAAAGGAAAGGGATTCAAGTTTTCTAATCATTACCTTAGTCTGTTGTATCCTAGAAGTAGCATGGAATAGATAATTTGATAATGATTTCTTATCTAGGAGACTAAAGTCTTAGGGTAAGCCCTTTGATCTAGGCCTCAGGTACCTGCTAATGCAGCTGCAGTCATAAACAGATACAATTGAGAGCAGACTTCAAAGCTGAAGTGCAATCCTCAAAAGACAACATGTTTAGAGCTGGCCACCCAAAGATACCTGAGTGCTGAATCAGAAAAGTCTGGGGGCAGAGCCTGTTGGCCTCAGAACTCAAATACCATCCTTATAAGTGTAACCCATATCAAAAGAACTCAGGAGCTGACTTAGTGAAAAGTCACAGAAGAGGTCTTTGTTGTTCAGGTCCACTGATATCAGGGTAATTATCTGAAGTCCTGGCTCAGGCCTCTTTGGCTCCCCACACTTCTCTTACTGCTCTAGCTAACATTTCCAGTACAATATCAATAGAATAATAGTGGTGATAATGACCATCCATGCTTCACCCCAATCTGATTACAGATAATGTTTGCTATTCAATTTTGATATTTTACTTATCACTTTAAAGAAAATTCTATTCATTCCCCCAAAAAAATTCTAATTTTTTTTTTTTTGCTTTTTGGAGGGCAATTGAGGTTAAGTAACTTGCCCAAGGTCACATGGCTAGGTTTTTGTTTGTGTGTGTTAAGTGTCTAAGGCGGGATCCGAACTCAGGTCCTTCTGACTCCAGGACCAGTGCTCTACTCACTGCGCCATGTAGCTGCCCCCTCTATATTTTTTTAAAAAACAGTAATGGGTTTTTTATATTGTCAAATGCTTTTTCTGCATCTGTTAAGATAATGATATGATTTCTATTTTTTATTGAAATAGTCAATTATGCTGATAATTATCCTAATATTGAACCAGTTCTGCATTGCTGGTATATATCCCACCTGGTCCTAGTGTATGATCCTTGTGATATATTGCTATAATCTCCCTGCTAGTATTTTATTTAAAATTTCTATATTTCTATATTCATTAGGTAAATTGGTCTATAGTTTTCTTTCTGTTTTGTTTCTTCTTCTTTGAGTATCAGTACCATGTTTATATTTTAAAAGGAATTTGGTAGGACACTGTCTTCACCTATTTTCTCAAATAGTTTATATAGTAATGGGATTTATTGCTTTTTAAATTTTGGTGGAATTCATTTGTGAAACCATGTGGACCTAGGGGCATTTTTTTTTTTTGCCTTTTGGAGGGCAATTGGGATTAAGTAACTTGCCCAAGTTCACACGGCTAGGTTTTTTTTGTTTGTATGTGTTAAGTGTCTGAGGCCGGATCCGAACCCAGGTCCTTCTGACTCCAGGGCCAGTACTCTACTCACTGTGCCACCTAGCCACCCCAGGGGCATTTTCTTAGGGATTCTATTGATGGCTTGTTCCATTTCTTTTTCAAAGATGGATTTAAGTATTCTATTTCCTCTTCTGTTAATCTGTACAATTTATATTTTTTTTCTTTTTTTTTTTTAAGCAATTGGGGTTAAGTAACTTGCTCAAGGTTACACGGCTAGTCATTATTTATGTGTGGGTGCTCATTTTCTGAGGCTGGATTTGATCTCGGGTCATCCCAACTCCAAGGCCGGTGCTCTTACTCACTGCGCCACCTAGCCACCCCTCTAGGGCAATTGGGGTTAAGTAACTTGCCCAAGGTCACATGGCTAGGTTTTTGTTTGTGTGGGTTAAGTGTCTGAGGCCGGATCCGAACTCAGGTCCTTCTGACTCCAGGGCCGACGCTCTGCTCACTGCACCACCTAGCCGCCTCCCAATTTATTTTTAATCTATATTTTCCTAAACCTTTATTAAATGCAATTTTTCTTACAACATTATCTGAAAAGGACACATTTAATATATATGCTTTTCTATATTTTATTATGAGGTTTTAAGTGCTCTAATACATGGTTGACTTTTGTGTAAGTGCCATGTACCAATGAGAAAAGGATGTATTCCCTCCTATCCTCATTCAGTTTGCTCCAGAGGTCTATCATATCTAACTTTTCTAAAATTCGATTCTCCTCCTTAACTTCCTTATTATTTATTTTCTGGTTAGATTTATTTAGTTCTAAGAATAGAAAGTTGTAGTTCCCCACTAGTATAGTTTCACTATTTCTTCCTGTAACTCATCTAACATATCCTCTAGAAAAGTTAATGTTATGCCATTTAGTCCCATGTATTTTGGCATTTATTTTACTTCATTGTTAGTGGTACCTTTTAGTAAGATGTAATTTCCTTCCATGTCTCTTTTAATTATACTTGTTTTTATCTTTGCTTTGTCTGAAATTATGATTGCTACCTCTGCTTTTTTTTTTACTTCAGTTGAAGCATAACATATTTTGTTCAAATCTTTTATCTTTACTCTGTGTGTGTATCTCTGCTTCAGATGTGTTTCTTGTAAGCAGTACATTTTAGGAATTTATTTTTTAATCTACTCTGCTATTCTCTTATTTTATGGCTGAGTATATCCCATTTACATTCACATTTATGATTACTGTGTATTTCCCTCTCTCCTTTTCCCTCCTATTTATATTTCTTCCTCTCCTTTAACTTGTCCCTCCTCCTCAGCATTTTGCTTCTGACCACTGTCACCTTTAATCTGTCCTCTCTTCTATCAGCCTTACCCCTGTTATTGTGTACCTCCCACCCCCCACCTGGTCCATTCCCTACTTGATCCTGTCCCTCTTATATAGTTTCATACTTTTCCTGCATCCTTCTCATTTCTCTTTCCAAATTTTCCTCCACTTCTCTTATTTGATTTTTAATGTTCTTCTTAAGGTCCTCTATGGCCTGCAACCCACTCATGTTCTCCAATGGGGCTTTTGGAGCAGGACTTCTGACCTCACAGTCCTCTTCCTGCTCCATGCTTCGACCCTCCTTGCCCCCAAAGTAGGAGTCTAGGGTTGCATTTTTCTGTTTAATTTGTTTCCTTTGCCTTGGCATATTGTCACTTAATTACCTGACTTTTGGGATTGTTGCCACACTATGGCTTTTTGCTGCCGGATAGGGGAATTTTTGTCCCGAACGTGTGTGTGTGTGGGGGCAACTTCCGTTTCCGGCAAGCTGGAAACCCACCCACGACCTCCACCCCAGATCACAATCCAGATCCAGGTAGGTTAAAGCAAGAGCGATTACCCCCCAAGACTGATCGCTGGATCTCCCTACAGTTCGCAGGCCAGGAGCTGGAGCTGCCTCTGAAAACTACAAAATCATGTGTCTCCTCAGTGGCTTCTAGCCGCCAGGAGAAGAAGCCAATGGATTCCCCAAATACTGGTCCCAAAGTCCATAGGGCACTAACCTCTCACTTTGTCCTAGGCATGTCTATGTTGATAATTCTGGAATCACCACAGCTGCTGGTGTTCTGGGGTCCTTCCAGCCGGCTGCTGGCCCTGCTGCCCCGGGCCTAAAACCAAGACTCAGGTGGACTGGACCTGTGCTTGGCTCCCCTCGCTCTGCGCACTGTGCTGCTGGCTCCCAGACCACTGTGCTGGTCCTTCCTTCAGTGCTGCTGGGCTGTCCTCAGCGGGAGGTTAGCTTCTGTGTGTCGTTCTTTGGGTGCTTGGGCTCCAGAAGTTGTTTAGAGTCCCCTTTTACGTAGTTTGGAGGAAATCTGGGGGCAGAGTGGCTTGGACGCGCAGTTTCTACTCTGCCATCTTGGCTCCGCCCCCTCTTTGCTAATTTCTTGAAGCATGGTGCTTCAAGGTTCTCCTTTTGATAATGACTTTCATGTAGTCCAATGATTCTTAAATTATCTCACTGGGATATATTTTCCAGTTCAGTTGTTTTGTCAATGATGTTCAGGATTTTCATAGAAGTCCTGTGCTAGATTCAAATGGAAATGATTCTTTATAAATTGTGATATCTCCTAAATGTTATTATTTGTTAATTATATTTCACTGATTGAATCAAATCCAGAATATTAGAAAAACAACTTTGTGTGATAACATGATTATTCTAGATATCATTCTAATAATTCATAGAGGAAAAATTAAATGAATGATAAAATATCTACTGTCCAAAGATGTGGTTGAAAGTATGATATAATGAGTTATCACATAATTATGAATAGCTTGGAAAACTGCTCCACATGGGCAGTGAGATGCAGAATTTAATAGTCCATGAGTCAGTCAATAAGTATTTATTAAGCATCACTACACATACATACATACATACATACATACATACATATATGCATGTATATTGTGTATTTATATATATATGTGTATACATACATACATATACATACACACATGCATGCATACATATAGGTATGGTAAATTGGTATGATAAATAGATGGCCCTAGCATTAAATAGGGAGGAGGGAACAAGAAAGTCTTCTCATATAAGATAGGATTTTAGATGGGTCTTGAATGAAAGCTACTAGGCAGAGATAAGGAAGGAGAGTATTCTAGGTGTGGAAAATAGTAAAGATGGCTGGGATATGGAAATGGAGAGCATTATGTAAGAAATATAGGGAGTCAAAGTGGTAGACCAATAACTGCAAAAATGTAAATACCCCTAGAGCAGCAATTCTTAGCCTTCTCTCCGTCATGGACCACTTTGGCAGTCTGGTGAAGTACACCTATGGTCTCTTTTACTGAGGAAAATGTTTTAAACTGAATAAAAATAAAATATATAGAATTACAAAGCAAGTTGATTATATTGAAATATAGTTATCAAAATATTTTTTTCTGATCCAAGTTGAATCTGTTAAAAATCAAAGGTATCAATGGAACACAGGTCAAAAGACTGACCTAGAGTAAGGCCTCCAGGATGGGTAAACCCATTATGACTGATTAATGGAAGAACATGGACAAGGTTTGCATAGAATGAGAAGACATTTCTGGGTTGCAGTAAACACTGTTGAGGGAAATACCTATATTGGGGAGAACATAGTTGCCTTGATATATTGAAGAAGCTTTAAGATCATTGTGCTTGTGATTTTTTTTATTTTTTGAGGGAATAGGGGAAGACTTGGGATTTCATTGCTATAGGAACTCCTAGTAAGGAGACTCCCTTTACCAATGCAGGCTGGTACCTTTTCTGCAATTTAAAGTCTTAAAGAGTTCCCTGGGTTACTGAGAGATTAATTTACTTGCCCAGGCCAATATAGCTAATGTCAGAAGTGGAATTTGAATCTAGGTCTTTCTGACTCCGGGAACAGAATTCTGTGCCTTAAATCTAGTCAACTAGAGTTGACATTAATAGAAGCAAAATATTCTGAATAATGAAGGGTGACTGTCCTGTCATACTCTGTTCTGGTAAGTCTACATTTGAATTAATGTGTTTTTAATTCTGAGTGTCACAACTAAGGATGGATATCCATAAACTGGCATATGTTGAGAGATTAGTCAAATTGATAAGGGGAACTCAAATAACAAACTGTGAAAAGATCAGTTGAAGGAAATAAAGATTTTTTAGCCTCAAAGTACAGATTTAAGAGGATTATGGTAACCAGTTATTTGAATGGTGATCATATTTGCAAAATGGATTAGACTTATTTTTCTGGTCCCTAGAAAACAGCCTAAGGAACACTGGTTTGGAGGCTGAATAAAGGCAGTTTTCAGATGGATAAAGAGAAAAAAATTCTTAACGATTAGATCTGTGCAAAACTACAATGGGCCATCAAAGGAAATTTGAAAGTATCTTGTCTAGCATTTAATTTGGAAAGGAGGAAACTGAGCCATACAAAGTTTCAGTTACTTGTCCAAGGTCACACAGATTCTAAGTATCAGATCTAGGATATGAATCCAAGTTTTCTGACTCCAAATCTAGTGCTAATACATATTGAATAGAGGATTTTAAACTTTTTTTGTGTGTCATGGACCCTTTGGACAATCTGAATACCCCCTCTCTGAATAATGAATTTTAAAAATTCATAATTAGTAGAAAGGCCAAATCACAATTAGAGGACAATTTTTTATTAATTTGTTTGTTTATTTTTAGTTTACAAGATTTGATTCCATAGTTCCTTGAGTTTGAAATTCCCCTTCCCTCCCTCCCCCCAACCCCATGACGGCATATATTCCAGTATAGGATCTGCAAATAATTTCACATTAGACATTAGTCAGGTTACAAAGGCTGATTGTACTAGATGTACTAGATGTACAATCTAGAAAAATGGTAAAGAGGAAATAAAACCAAACAATGAAAAGAAAAAGATCAAGAAGTTTGCTTCCACCAGGATTCAAACTCAGTTCTTTCTAATTCTTTCTCTGGATGTTGCATCTCTCTCCTTCGTGAGTCTTTTGGGACTGACTTATATCACTGCATTGCTGAGAAGAGTCCAGTCTGTTATAGTTGGTCATCACACATATGTTGTGTCTGTGATTGTATACAAATTTCTCCTGGTTCTACTCTTCTCACTCAGCATGAGTTTGTATAAGCCTCTCTAGGTAAATATGAAGTCTGTCTCCTCCTCATTTCTTATAGCACAATAGTATTCCATTACATGCATATACCACAACTTGTTTAGCCATTCCCCAATTGATGGGCACCCCCTTAATTTCCAATTAAAGGACAATTTAAAAAATATTTTTCCCTTCCAATTCATGGATTCCTAAAAGATCTATCAATGATCCCATGAAAGACCATGGAACTCGTGGTCTTAAGTCCCCCTGGTCTACAATATACTTCTTCCTGAAACAGATCAAATGACTATATGATAAAAAATTGATTGGTTTAGATAGCCTCTGAGATTATGCCCCCCCAACTATGAGATTCTGTAATTTATTGATTTCAGTGCTATAAGTACTGAATATCCTTGACTGCCTGGTCAAGGCTCCAGATGTACTGACTTAAAATGAGTAGTATGGGACAACATAGCTGAATTTTCCACAGTTCATCTGTCACCCTCTTTTCTTCCTGGTCCCTCAACTAAAACTATTACTAATGAATAACATAGCTTCATAGCAGAAACTAGAGTAGGATAATTATGCAAGGTTCTACTATCTTATCTAAATGCATAAGCATTGAAAATAAGTATAAAGGTAATATTGATATCCATATTTAACATTTTTTCACTTCAGTTAATATATTTTTAACTTCTGTTTTCCCCAGGTTTCCCATGTTATTTTTGTCTGCGAAAACAAAATTTTTTAAAATGAAGTTTATTTTCAGAATATACTATCATTTCTGGAGATAAACTGTAAATATTTACAAAAACTTAACTAAAACCATGAATACACACACACATACAACATAATACGTGCATACATACATATATAGTCAACATCCAGTTTTGTATACAACTTTAAGAACTATCTGACTTGGTCTTTAAGGCAATATCACCCTGACTGTGGTACTTAAACATCCCAGTTCTAAAGCCATCATAGCACCATTATCTCTCATTATGTCATAAAATGTTTTATGGCATCTTTGTTTCTAATGCCCAGTCATCCTAGAATCAACTATGAGATGTCATTACTAGAGGGATTTGTAATGGACTTTCCACTTGATGGAGTCCAACCACAAAATTCAGTCCACTTACCTTGCAGAGAGGGGTGGAGAGGTCCTTCTTGTCTAGCTGTAGCATATTTCCAATGATGGGGAGAGGAGGTGGCCCAGGAGGCAGCCTCCTTCCTTTGTAGTCTTTTCTACACAGTGATAAAATGACCAAAAAAGAGACACAAACCACTAGGGTGAGAGTGGTGAATCCCCAGGGCTCCATTTTAGCAATCTGGCCATAACTAGAAAAGGTATCAGGTCAAAAACTCAAGCTGAAAATGCCTGATTTATTTTTCAAAGTGGAGCAGAGTCAAATGACCAATAACCAGTATTTAGTCCTACAAGAAAATTACAGCAGTGCTCTGGCAACCATTCTGGAACATGCTCCCTGCAATCCCTTGAATGCTAATTGAAGGCGGCAGGGATGAGGGGGATGGGGAACACAAAGGATTTCTGACAACTTTATTTTTCACACTTGATCCTTTTCACACTAGATCTTTGTACTTGATCTACATTTTCTCTTTGGTTAAGGTTGTCTGTTCTAGATAGCAGTTGTCCTGACTTACATTCTTATTATTTCATCTGTAAGAAGAGTACATGTTGCCAAGTTCAGAGTACCAAATGAAAGTGTAGAGTAGAAATTTTCCCCAGTAAGGTAAGAGCAAGATCCAGTAACCCTGAAAGGGTTGCAAAACTTCTTTGTGAAGCTTCACATAGGAAGTCACCATTGGCTTCTTTGGTTATCTTTATTATTAAGCATTAATCTGACCAGATTGAATCCAGCAAGTAGGTTTGCAAGACTCAAAATAGACCTTTGGCCAATACATATGAACTTCAATTCTTAATTCAAGCAACAAAGAGCAAGAATTATCTTCAGAGGACTCCAGTTTAATATCTTTACTATTACTTTATTTAGGGATTATTAATTAGGGACTATTATTAGGATTATTTGGGGGATTATTGATTTATTTAGGGATTAATTTATTGGTTATGTAATTTCAGACCTTGAATCCTATGGCAATTAGATAAAGAATTTCCTACGTTCTAGAGGTAGAAGAAATGTTAGTTGTCATAGAATCATAGGATTATAGAATCATAGATTTAGATCTAAAAGTGAATTTAGGCATAATCTCAGTCCAATCTTAGATCCAGAGAGGGGAAGTGACTGGTCTCATGTATCACTTAGTAAATGGAGACCTCATACTTCAACCTGAATCTTTTGCTTACAAATATGGAATTACCCTGCCTCTAGTCAGTTATCAGAAGGGGAAATGAGGCATACACGATATTCTCCCCAACATTTATTTTAAATCAATTTTTTAAACTAAAGGAATAGATCCTAGAATGATGAATAACCAGGGGTGGGGATGGGAGTGGTGATAGAACCTGGGAAGAAGGGAAACATCTAAAGGAACTGTGGGAATTTAATGAACCACACTGACCCCATCTTGTGACTCAATTCTGGAGCTAACTCCATTCTCTTTTTATTTAATTATGAATCTAGTCTAATTTCTGTCTGGCAAGAAAACTTTCCTTAATTAAATGTGTATTGTAAGAAAACATTATTTCATTCTTTGAATCTAATCCAGCATGGCTGGGAAGCTGGGTCATATCTACCCATTGCTTGGAGACCTTTAACTAAGGACCTAGATTTTGCTGACCAGAAACCCAATCAAAGCTGAAGATACATACAGGATCTTCTCTCACAATAATGCATCTCAAACAGCCATGTGTCTTATTTGAAAATAATCTGAAAACTGATTATGGTTTCCATGTACCTTTGATTAAATACAGACATGTTTGCAGAGTGGCACACCTTTTTTTCTGATTTCTAAGAATTTCACCTGTTTGCTCTCCCCCATTCCAACTCTCAAAACTCTCTCATATCCCTCCCAACTCAGAAAGCCCCAAATCGTCCCTCCAATTAGAAATCAGATTACCTAATCTTGCATTCTGCTTTATATTCCCCTATATATATACACCCCTGTATTCAGGGTCCAACACCAAGCTGAGAAGGCCTGGTCTGGATTTGTTATGCAGTTGGCATCCTTTGCTTAGTATACCAGGCTCAGAAGCCTGAAACTTTGTTTTCTCAGCTGTTTCAGATTCTTCCACCTATCACAGTTTTTGAATAGCCAAGCAAGGTTAAGTCTGGACTCCAATCCCTGGGATGACAGCTGTTCAGAAAAACTCTCTTTGATACTTTGGTTAGTCTTTTATCAAGGGACTTTTTCATGGAAGAACTTCCCTAGGAGGTTGAAATTCCCTAGATTTCAAATTCTTTTCTGCTAAAGTAAGGTTTACCTGTACATTGCTGGGGAAGGTTTGCCACAGCCCTGAAGGTTGGGGAAGGGTTACTCCATTTATTGGAACATTGAGGTTAGGTTTACCCCCACCCCGAAGGTTGGAGAAAAATTCCTCCCTTCAAGGAAATTATGAGTTTTGGTGAGAATAAAATACTGGAAAATTTCCCCAGGTTAAAAGTTCTTTGGGCATGAGTATGATGGGGTGCTTGGGTGCCTGTGCTTGAATCCCAGTTTGTAAACATCACATCCATTACCAAAATCACATTTCTCCCTATGCTCAAAACACATTCTAAGGCAGTTTCTCTCTAACTAAAGGGCAGAATGCCCTAGCAAAATACTTACCTCTCTTCCTGATATAGTAACCAGCTGCATCTATAGAATTTAGTAGTTTGACTCAGCTGTGTACTGGTTGAAGCAGCAGTGTACTGGGTCATAAAGATATTTACTACTCAACAACCTATCAACTAACAATCCTAGACTCAGTCATATGTATACCTCCTAGCTCATTATATACATCCTGAATCCCTCATTATGTATGCCTTAGGCTTGAGATGTTCTAATCTACCAACATCCATCTTGTTAAACATGACATTGATACGTGGCAGCTTGGTCAGTGCTGATGGCTCTCTGACTTAGTGACATTTCAAGCTTAAAACCAGACCTCCATGCAGCCTCCCCTCCCCCCACTGCACTGGGCAGTGAATTCTGTGGTGAATTCTGGGCAATACAACTGCATAGTAGATATTAAAAGTGCATGTTCCTTTATGAACTGACCACTCCTTAACCTCTCCCTAATCCTGCCCTGACTCACCTACTTAGCATGTGTGGTACTTGTTATACTATAATCTCTATCTCTTTTTTTTTTTTTTTTGCTTTTTTTCTTTGGAGGGGGGAAGGTAGGGCAATTGGGGTTAAGTGACTTGCCCAAGGCCACATGGCTAGTTTTTTTGTGTTAAGTGTCTGAGGCTAGATTTTAACTCAGGTCCTCCTGACACCAGGGCTGGTGCTCTACTTACTGTACCACCTAGCCAACCCTATATTCTATCTTATATAAACTATATTACACCCCCTTTAAGGTTGCAGATTCCCTGAGAAATTTTACCCACTGTATAGCATAACAATAGATCTTTGCCACCTTGATTTAAAGAATACTTGAGTCTGTGAATTCATTCCAGACTGCTTTCCAGATACTCTGGTTATTGGGTTTCCTGGACTTCCTGAACTCCCTGACCAACTCATCAAATACAGGTGAAGAGTTTACTGTTAAATCAACATTCCATTAGAAAAGATTCTTATTGCTTTGTAATTTCCCATGCAGGAGTGAAGGAGATGACTAAAATATAAAGGTCTCAAGTTGTGCTAAAATATGTAAAAATCTAAATGGATCCCAAAATTGGTCCAAAAAAGGCATTTTTCATTATGGAAGAGATAAGAAGGCTAGCAAGTATGTGTTTGTTTTCGGCGTGTTTGTTTCTTAAAAAAATGCTCAGAAAAATATTTGTCTTGGGCAGCTAGGTGGCACGGTGAGTAGAGCACTGACCCTGAAGTCAGAAGGACTTGAGCTGGGAGCTGGCCTCAGACACTTAACACACGCAAACAAAAAAAACCTAGCCATGTGACTTTGGGCAAGTTACTTAACCCCAATTGCCCCCCAAAAAGAAAAAAAAATCTTTGTCTTATATCATGTTTAGTGTTTGTAGATTCTGTAAACCTTGAAAGATTTCTAAGAGGAAAATGTAGTCAACCAGAAAGACTGGTAAAAAGCTGTAGCAAAATGTTGAGAATACTGGGGAGGTTTAATGATATTTCTTACTTGAAGCAGTTCTCCCAAATGCTAAATTATTTGTCCCAGTAATCAGGATAACTCCCAATTTGGGCTTTAAACCAAATATTAGGTTAAAAAGAAAAAAAAACCTGCAAGATATGTTCTCTATGTCATTTCAGCCATGGCTATATTGGGAAAACAGAGATAAAGTCAAATAATCAAATAAAGGAAACAGTTTTCCTGGTTTGTCTGCTAAGAATATCTTTGTAGATTTTGTAGATTTGGATATTATTCATTTTAAGATTGCCAGGGAGAACTTCTGGAAGTTGGAGTTATTCTCGAACTCATCCCCCCCCACCGTCCCTGTGTCTTGTCAGATAAGGAACTTAGCAGAAGATTAACATATTTTGAGGCACCACTATGTATAATTTATTTTAAGAAAAATATGATTAAATTATATGAAAGTTTCAGGGCATAAAAAGCACATAGATTGCTTTCCCCTAAATATTTTTAATAGCATTTTTTTTAATTTTATTTTTTTATTAATTTATTAGTTTAGTTTCAGTTAACAAGATTCAATTCCATAGTTCCTTGATTTTCAAATTTCCTTTACTTCCTTCCCCCCTCCCCTCACGACAGCATATAGTACAGTATAGGGTCTGCAAATGCATTCATATTAGACATTATTCCAATTACAAAGGCATATTGTACTAGGTGGGATGAGAGATGGTAAGGAAGAAATAACACCAAACAATGAAAAGAACAAGATCATTTAGTTTTCTTCCATCAGGATTCAGGCTCAGTTCTTTCTAGTTATATCTATGGATGGCGCATTTCTCACTTTCTTGAGTCATTCGGGATTAACTTATATCACTGCATTTCTGAAAAGAGTCCAGTCTGTCATAGTTGGTCATCACAGATATGGTATGTCTGTGATTGTATACAAATTTCTTCTGATTCTACTCTTCTCGCTCAGCATCAGTTTGTATAAGTCTCTCCAGGTAATTATGAAATCCATCATCTCCTCACTTCTTATAGCACAATAAAATTCCATTACATATACCACAACTTGTTTAGCCATTCCCCAATTGATGGGCACCCCTTTAGTTTCCAATTCTTTACAACCACAAAAAGGGCTGCTAAAAATATTTTTGTACATATGGGTCTTCCTCCCACTTCTATGATCTCTTTGGGATATAACCCTAGAAGTGGTATGGCTGGGTCAAAGGGTATGACATTATTTATAATCCTTTGGGCATAATTCCAGATTGCTCTCCAGAATGGTTGGATAAGTTCACAACTCCACCAGCAATGTATTAGTGTTCCAATTTGTCCACATCCTCTCCAGCATTTGTCACTTTCTTGTTTTGTCATCTTAGCCAATCTGACTGGAAAGATGTGGTATCTCAGAGTTGTTTTGATTTTCATTTCTCTAATTAATAGTGATTTAGAGCATTTCTTCATATGCTTATAGATATCTTTAATTTCTTTCTCTGAAAACTTCCTTTTCATATCCTTTGACCATTTATCAATTGGGGAGTGACTTGTATTCATATAGATTTGGCTCAATTCTCTATAAATTTTAGAAACGAGTCCTTTATCAGAGACACAAGTTGTAAAAATTCTTTCCCAATTTCCCACCTCCCTCTTGATCTTGGTTACATTGGCTTTGTGCAGAAGCTTTTCAATTTAATGTAATCAAAATTATCCATTTTGCATTTTATAATGCTCTCTAATTCTTGTTTGGTCCTAAAATCTTCCCCTCTCCACAAATCCGTCAGGTAAACTATTCCTTGCTTTCCCAAATTGCTTACAGTATCATCCTTTACACCTAGATCATGCACCCATTTAGACTTGACTTTGGTATATGGTGTTAGATAGTGATCTATGCCCACTTTCTGCCATACTGTATTCCAGTTTTCCCAGCAGTTTTTGTCAAACAGTGCATTCTTATCCCAAAAACTGGGGTCTTTGGGTTTATCGAACACTAGATTACTATATTCCTTAACTGCTGGGTCTCCTGCGCCTAATCTATTTCATTGATCCACTACTCTACACCTCTGCCAGTACCAAGCAGTTTTGATGACTGCTGCTGTATAATACAGATTAAGATCTGGCATAGCTAGTCCACCTTCCCTAGCATTTCTTTTCATTAATTCCCTTGATATTCTAGACTAGCCGCCCCTATACTATGTCATTGTAAGAAGAGACAGGATGCCAGAGTGCCAAAGATGATGTGTGTCACAGAGTGCTACACTAAGCTGAAACTTATTGTGTCCAAGGTAAACATTCACATTCAACAGAAGTGGAGGTCCCAAACCATGACAACTGTAAGAAGACTCAATGTCAACATATTAGAATGATTCCCCATGTGTGAATAGTTTGTTACTGACTTGGAAGGAAAGCCAAGCCAGTCCATTCTTTACCACAGTAGAGCAGAAAAGGGGTGGAAATTCTGTAGACAGTTCTTCAGATAGAGGTCTTATATCTCAAATATATAAAGAAATTTGTCAAATCTATAAGAATATGAGTCATTCCACAATTGATAAGTCATCATAGGATATGAACAGGCAGTTTTCCAGTGAAGAAACCAAAATGATTTATAGACATATAAAAATGCTCTAAATCACTATTGATTAGAGAATTAAATGGCCCATGGAGTATTACTATTAGGTCTATTTCCAAAGATGATAAGTGAAAAAGGAAAAGAAATTATCTATTCTAAATTGTTTATAACAGTTTTCTTTGTGTTGGCAAAGAACTGGAGATTGCAGGGATGTCCATCAATTGGGGAATGACTGAATAATATATGGTGTATGTTTGTGATAGAATGTTACTATGCTATAATAAATGATGAGCTCGATGATCTTAGAAAAACATGGAAAGACTTGCACAAAATAATGAAAGGCAAAATGAGAAGAATCAAGACAACATAGTATCAGTAACAACAGGAATATTATTTTAAGAATGACTGAGTAAATAAGTCATTTTGACTTTTATAAATATCCAGATATCCAAATCCTGACAGACATAGGGAGAAAGACTCTTATCTGCATCCAGAGAAAGAACTGATAAATAGAAGTATTCATAGAATAATTTTACATATATTATGTATATATGTATATAATATATATATATATATTTGTGTGTGTGTGTATGTGTGTGTGTGTGTGTGTGTGTGTGTGTGTATGTGTATTTTCTAGTAAGGGTTCAGGGTGCAAGATACTCTTCACAGAATAGGAGATTTTTTTTTTGATAGGGCCTATTCCTTGAAAAATTCTCCAGGTATAAAATATTAGAAGAACGTGAACCTCTTCTGGAAAGCTCCCCTATCCTCAACTTTCTTCTGTTCTCTTTTTAATCCTTGTTCCTACAATTTTTATCCCTTGGTTCTCCTCACTGAGCTCTTCCCAGCAGGAAAAAGTGGGATAAGTAATTTCTAAGTTCTCCACTGCTTTTAGGACTGTTCAATTAACACCCAAACTTTCAGTTTTTCCAATGCTTTTTGATGCTGGCAACTGTTTAAAGGTTGACCTGATACTTTGCATTGGGGCTTAGTCAAGTCTTAATGCCTTGAATAAGTCCCTATCAGAAATGTTCAAGAGTAAACATTTTAATAGTTTTTGGAGTAATAAATGATCAAATGAAAAAGTACACAAAATTGAAGGTATATAAAATAGGGAGATATATGGTGACATAGAAAGTCGATGAGACACTGACCAAATTATATTCCTAGGAATATCCTAGGAAAAATTTAGTTTTTAACAGGTACATTGATGGCTGCAAATGGAATAAGGGTTTTTTACCTCATTAGGTTTAGAGACAACAAAGTCTTCCATGGAAGAATAACTCCTCATGATCTTTCAAGCTATCTCCCCATAATTCCTTTGAAATGATGTCAAACTTTCTAGAAGCACAATAAAATAAGACAGATTTAAATATCTTACTACACTATATGAGGGAACACTAAAGAATTTCTTTTTTAATAAGTTTTATGCATCCACAGACAGATATAGTTACAAAGGTATGTACATGAGTATGTATATACACATACAAATTATGTTATATATGTATATATATATATGTGTGTGTGTGTGTGTGTGTGTGTGTGTGTGTGTGTGTGTGTGTGTGTATAAAGAGAGAGACAGACAAACATATACTCTAGTCTTCTGAGTGAAGTTTGACTGTTATCTTTCTAGACTCATTTCATAATTATATTAAATCTTTATATTTCTAATGATCTTGACAGTTAAGCAATTATAAATTATCTGTACTGCTTTTACTAGTGTCTGTTAATTTTTTGTCACGATTAAAGTATTCTATACTCATTCTCCATTCCCATCTGATTCAGTATCATTGTCATATACATTCCATTTAATTAAATGGATTAAATTAAATCCACCTTTAAAAATCATAGAATTAATAAGCATTTAAAACAAACTAAAAACAATAAAATATTTCATAGCAGCCTTTTCTTTTTTGAATATTTTATTTTTCCCAAATAAAAGTAAAAATAATTTTTAATTTTCATTTAAAAATTATGCTTCCAAATTTTCTCCCTCTGTAAAGCCAAACATGAACAGCTCTCCTGAGGACTGCTGCTGTGAATAACTTTAAGGTTCTGATCACATAGTATAGCAAATTTTCTATTCAACAGTAAACTAAACCAAAACATTCACAGAAACAAAAGTATAACATTCACAGAAATACATAACAACTTATTACTAAAGTGGCCACACACTCTTAAACAAAAGATATCATTCAGTAAGTCACAATCTGAATCAATCAATATAAAGTACTATAAAGCCACACATGAGCAGCTTTCCAGAGGACTGCTACTATGAACAGCTTTCAAGGTTCTGATTATATAGTATAACAAACTCTCTATTTATTCAATAACAAGTCAGAGCAAAACATTTACAGAAAATCAAGGTACAGCATTTAAAATGTTACAACTTATCACAGAAAATCAGAATACAGCATTTACAATGTCATAGTCCAACAACTTATCACTAAAATGGCCACATATTTTTCACCAAAGCAATCACACAGTTTTCAACAAAGTACAATCATTTAGTCAATCACAAAATCTTTCATTCAATCACAAAATACAAAGTCAAAGTTCTCTACCCCTAGGTAACAATAAATCATAATCTTATCAGTCAGTGAACAGTATCCAAGTAAAGTGTTCTTTCAGCTTGAATTGAGGCTAGCTCTCAGCTTTCATGGTTCCTCTTCCATGGTCCCAGCTCCAACTGTCACCTGGGTTCAAAGACAGGCAGATCCCAATTCCTTCTCCAGCTCCTTGTCCAGTTCCTTGTCCAGTTCCCATTCCATATGATCACAGTGTCCAGTCCAGTGCAAGTCCTTCACAGTTCTTGTTTCTGGGAAGACAAAGCTTGACAGAGCCACAATAATATTCATGCACATTGCTGGCACCATCATCAATTCACTATCTGCCTGTGAAATCAACTCAGACCCACCAACAAGGTGCAAGAACTCAACACAAATCATCAACATAGAAATCAACCCAGACCCACAAACAAGGTCTAAGAGGTTATCACAAATCATCAGTAAAGTCCCAGGACCTCCAAAACACTCCTCCAGGACTTCTGTAAACATACAACCAGAAAATCCTCTTTCAGGTCCTAGGGTTTCTGTACAAAGTATTACGAATGAATATCAACACAGACAGAGCAGACAAGCAGAGTTCTGTGATACCACATGTTTTCTCCTTCTTGACTCTGCCACCACAAGAGTCCTCTTTTCAGTTCTGCTCTCTCAAGCCCTAGGCCTCTCCTTGTATATGGTCATCAGCTCCTCCCCTTCCTGTTGCAGGAGTCCATGAGTTCTAGGGTTCACAAGTTGTAGGGTTCACATGTTCTCTTTCTTAACAGACTTGATACAAGATTCAAAAGAAACTTGAACTGAAACAAGGTGTTAATTCAATAGCTGAAACAAGGTGTGAACTACTACTGTCCTTGCCATTACAAGTACCCATCTAAAATCTCTTTTCAACTTGTTTGGAGATTGGCTTCCAATCATCCTTAACTCAATCATCCTTAAAAAGCAATCATCCCAAGATGGTGGAGTAGAAACAGCTCGTCCAAGCCACTCTGCCCCCAGGTTCCCCCAAAACTATGTAAAAGGGGACTCTGAACAACTTCTGGAGCCCCAGCACCCAGAGAACGACACAGAGAAGCTAACCTCCTGCTGAGGACAGCCCAGCAGCCCTGCAGGAAGGACCAGTTCAGTGGTCTGGGACCTGGCAGCACACAGAGCGCAAGACCCGAGCTGAGCCCAGGTCCCGGTGAGCCAAGGTTTTAGCCCAAGGGCGGCAGGGCCAGCAGCCAGCTGGAGAGACCCCAGAACACCAGGAGCTGTGGCGATTCCAGAATTATCAACATAGACATGCCTAGGACAAAGTAAGAGGTTAGTGTCCTATGGACTTTGGGACCTGTATTTAGGGAATGCGTCGGCTCCCTCCCCTGGGGTCTAGAAGCCACTGAGGAGACACGCCATTTTGTAGTTTTCAGAGGCAGCTCCAGCTCCCGGCCTGCAAATTATAAGAAGATCCAGCGATCAATCTTGGGGGGTAATCGCTCTTGCTTTAACCTCCCTGGATCTGGATTGTGATCTAGGGTGGAAGTTGTGGGTGGGTGTACAGCTTGCCAGAAACGGAACTGGTCCCCCACATGTTCAGGATGAAAATTCCTCTATCTGGCCTTAAAGCCATAGTGTGGCAACAAGCCCAAAAGTCAAGCAATTAAGTGCCAACATGCCAAGGCAAAGGAAACAGAAACATGCAACCCTAGACTCCTATTTTGGGGACATAGAGTGGGAAAAGGACTGTGAGGTCAGAAGTCCTGCTCCAAAAGCCCCAGGGGAAAACATGAGTGGGTTGCAGGCCATAGAGGACCTTAAGAAGGACTTTAAAAATCAAATAAGAGAAGTGGAGGAAAAATTGGAAAGAGAAATGAGAAGGATGCAGGAAAAGTATGAAATGAGGGTCAACAGCCTGACTGAAGAAAACAACACCTTAAAAAATAGACTAACTCAAATGGCAAAGGAGGCCCAAAAGGGCAATGAGGAGAAGAATGCCTTAAAAAGTCGAATTTGCCAGATGGAAAAAGAATCTCAAAAGTTCACTGAGGAGATTCATTCCTTCAGAGTTAGACTGCAGCAAATGGAAGCTAATGACTTTATGAGAAATCAAGATGCTGTTAAGCAGATCCAAACAAATGAAAGATTAGAAGGCAATGTGAAATATCTCATGGGAAAAACCACTGCATATGTGAATGTGTGTGTATATGGTTACAGTTATATATGGATAGAGGGCATAGGTTGAATTTGTTGGGAAGGGAGAATACTCAAGGGATGAAATTATGAGATGAGAGAGGAAAGTGGCAAGAGGAGATGGGGAGAGACAGAGTAGGGTAAACTATCCCATGTAGAAGAAGCAAGGGGAAGTGGTTGCAAAGGAAGGGGAGAATAAGGAGGTTAAAAAAGGCAAAACCATATTCACATTGAATTTGGTTTAGGGAGAAAATTACATACATACTAAATGGGATATCTCAACCTGCAGCAGGATAGGGGGAAGGGGGATGAGAGGAGGGATGATGGATGGGAGGGCATCCTTGGGGTGAGGGGAGGTTGGAAGTACCCACTATAGAAGAGGGACAGGATCATGTAGGGAATGGACCAGGTGGGGGGTGGGATGAGTGGGAGGGAATTATAAGCAGCCTTGTACAATATATCTACTATGATAATGTTTTGCATAGCTAGACATGTACAACATATACTGAATTACTTATCTCCCAAGAAGGAATGGGTGACAAGGGAGGAAGGAAATGGATCTGAAATTCGAGGTCGTAACATTAAATGTTTCAAATATATATAAATACTATTATTAATACTCTTTTGCTTGGAATAGGGAGATAAGATGTTCAGGCATTGGGACACAAAGACTCACCTTCCTCTAATGGAAAAGTCGACGGGGGTATGGGAGAGAGCAGATTGGAGGAAGCGATATCTTGTGGGACTACTATTCTGGGAGGTTGGGTAGGGGAATAATGGGGGGAATATTAAAAATAAATAAATAAAAAACACTTAAATGATTCTACTTTCTACGTATGTCAGATCTGAACAAATATGATACATCTTCTATATGTTGCTGCCTAGTTTTAGACATAAGAAATATTCCTAATATTAGGGTTTCTATTCTGAAACCAATGCGTCTACAAAAGAGCATGTAATGAGCCTGTCCATATAAGGGTTTGATGTTTTTGGATCCTGTTTTAAGTTGCGAAAAACAAATGTTACTTGGAAATAAAATAACTTGTATTTATCCAAAAATCAGAGTTCACAAATAAAACATCCCCCCCCTGCCAAAAAAAAAGCAATCATCCTTAAGAAGTACAAAGGTCTCCCTAGGTCACATTGTCTTAATCTCTTAGCCAGCACTAAGTTCCCAAGTGAAGATCCTTTCATCTTGACTGGAGGCTGACTCCCAAACTCCATGGTACCTCTTCCATCTCTCCAGCACTTGCCTGAATTCACCCAACTGTCAACTGGATTCACAGATAGGCAGCTCCCAGCTCCTGGTCTAGCTTCTGGTTCAGCTGTACACATCAACCTTAGCAGAGTTACAATATTCACACACATTGCCAGTACTATCATCAATTCACTTTCTGCTTGTGAAATCAACACAGACAAACAGATAGGGCCTCTGTCTGAGAAATTAACACAAATCATTAGTAAAGTCCCAGGGTCTCTGAAAACATCAGTAAAACCCTTCAGGACTTTTGTAAACAGACAAGAAAGTCCTCTTTCAAGGCTCCTGAACTAGCAGTAAGGTCCCAGGTATTTTGTAAAAGCAGCAACACCCCCTATCAGCAGACAGTTCTGGCAAAGTAACATCAACACAGACAGAACAGACAGAGTGCTGACACCATAGGCATCCTTTCTCCCAGTTCTGCTTAGTCCTGCCTTGTGCTTGTGCTTTTATATGGTCTTTTGGTAAGTTCCTCCCACTGTGGCTTCACAGGTTCTGCTTCTAACAAAGACTTGATATAATCACAGGTAGAGACTCAAAGACACTTGAATAACTAAAACAAGGAGCTAAGTACCATTTTGCTTGCCATTACACCCTTCCCGTTTGTTTCTTTCTTCCCATCCCGGAGAGAGCAAATATTTTGATATGGGTTATACATGTGCAGTCATGAAAAACTTATTTCCATATTATTCACTTTGTGAAAGAAAACATAGACAAAAAACCCCATAAAAAGTCAAAAATAATATGCTTTGTTCTACATTAAGATTGCATCCTTTCTTCCTCTGGAGGTGGATAACATTTTTTATCATGAGTCCTTTAGAATTGTATTGGATTGTTGTATTGCTGTGAATTGCTAAATAATTCACAGTTGATCAATGTACAGTATTTTTATTACTGTATAAATGTTCTCCTGCATGTGCTCGCTTCATTTTTCACCAGTTTATATGTCTCTCCACTTTTTTGAAATCATCCTTCTTGTCATTTTTATAGCACAACAGTATTCCATCACACTCATACCCCACAACTTTTCAGCCATTCCTCAATGGGCCTTCCCTCAATTTAAAATTCTTTATTATGACAAAAAGAGTTGCTAATTTTTTTTTAACATGTAAGTCCTTTCTCCTCTTTTATTTGTCTGGGTAACAGACCTAGTATTTTTATTGCTGGATCAAAGGGCAAGTAAAGATTTATTACCTTATGGGTATAGTTCTAAATTTCTCTCTAGAATGATTGGAACAATTGACAGCTCCATCAACTGTTCATTCATGTCCCATTTTTCCCATACCCCTCTCAATATTTCTTATACTGCTTTTCAGTTATATTAGTCAATCTGATAGGTTTTAGGTGATAACCTCAGAGTTATATTAATTTGCATTTCTCTAAGCAGTATTTATTTAGAATATTTTTAATATGCCTATAGGTATTTTTTATTTCTTCAAATTTCTTCAACTGCCTATTCATAGCTTTTGACAACTTATCAATTGAGGATTGAGTTATATTCTTATTAATTTGATGAAATTCCCTATATATTTGAAAAATGAAGCCTCTACTAAAGAAACTTGTAAAATTTTCTCCAGCTTTCTGATTTTCTTCTAATCTTGGTTGTAGTGCTTTTGTTTGTGCAAATCCTTTTAAATGTTAATATAATCAAAATGGTCAATTTTACATCTCACCATGATTTCTACCTCTTGTTTGGTGATAAATTCACTCCTTATCCAAAGATCTGACAGATAAACTATTCTAAGTTCCCCTAATTTGGTTATGGTGTCACCTTTTATGCCTAAATCATATAACAACTTTGAACTTATTTTAGCATATGGTATGAGATGTTGGTCTATACCTACTTTTTGTCATACTTTTTTCCCAGTTTATAAGGTTCTTACAGTTTTCCCAGCTGTGAAATAGTGAATTATTGTCCCCAAAGCTTGAATCTTCTTGAGTTTATCAAACACTAGATTACTGTGGTCATTTGTGTACATAATCCATTCTGCTGATCCACCACTCTATTTCTTAGTTGGTACCAAATTTTTTTTCCCAAATACTTTATTAACTTTTTGTTTACATCATTCATTTCTGCCAGATTTGGAGTTACAAATTTTCTCCCCGTTTTTCCCCTATCCACCACCCCAAAATAGCGGTTATAGGATATCCCCTTCTCCGATCTGCTCTCTCCACTGTCTTCCCCCATATCGCCGTCGACTTTTCCAGTAGGACATGGTGGATCTCCATGCCCTAGTGTCTGTATATCTTATTTCCCAATTACATGTAAAATAGTATTAATTATAGTATATATATATATATATTTTAAACATTTGGTTTTAAAACTTTGAATTCCACATTCCTTCCCGTCCTCCCTTGTCACCCACCCTTACTGGGAAGATAAACAATTCAATATAGGTTGTACATGTGTAGCTAATGCAAAACATTACCATAGTAGATATATTGGAAAAGACTGATTATATTTCCTTCCTTCCTATCCCACCTCCTACTTGTTCTATTCTCTACATTGATCCTGTCCCTTTTCAAAAGTGGGCGCTTCCAACTTCCCTTTAGTATGTATGCCATTCCTTCCCTGACACAAATTCAATGAGAATAAGGTTGACCCATTCCCTTTTGCCTTCCTGTTCTTCCCCTCCATTGAACCATTTCCCCTTGCCTCTTCTGTATGAGACAGTTTACCCCATTCTGTCTCTCCCCATCTCTTCTCACTATATTCCTCTCTCACCTCTTAATTTCACATTTTAAGTATCATCCCTTCCTATTAGATTGGTCCTGTGCCCTCTATCTATGAATACCTGTAAACATATATACACACATTCACATATGTATTCATACGCCCATATACCCTTCGATATATATTCCCTTCAACTATATTCATACTGAGAAAAGTTTCATCAGTTATAATAATTGTTTTTCTATGTAGGATTGTAAATAGTTGAACTTTGGTAAGTTCTTTGTGATTTCTTTTCCCTGTTTACCTTCTCATGCTTCTCTTGCTTCTTGTATCTGAATGTCAAATTTTCTATTCAACTCTAGTTTTTTCATCAAGAATACTTGAAAGTCCTTTATTCCCCTGAATGACCACATTTTCCCCTGAAACATGATACTCAGTTTTGCTGGGTAGGTGATTCTTGGTTTTAATCCCAACTCCTTTGACCTCCGGAATATCAAATTCCAGGCCCTTTGATTCCTCAGTGTTGAAGCTGCCAGATCCTGTGTTATCCCGATTGTGTTTCCACAATATTCAAATTATTTCTTCCTGGCTGCTTGTAATACTCTCTCTTTGATTTGGGAATTTTGGAACATGGCTATAATATTCCTAGGAGTTTTCTTTTTGGGATCTTTTTCACGAGGTGATCTGTGGGTTCTTTCAACCTCTATTTTGCCCTATGGTTCTAAAACATCAGGGCAGTTTTCCTTGAGAATTTCTTGTAGGATGATTTCTAGGCTCTTTCTTTGATCATGGCTTTCAGGTAGTCCAATAATTTTTAAATTATCTCTCCTGGATCTATTTTCAAACTCAGTGGTTTTTCCCATGAGATATTTCACATTGCCTTCTATTCTTTCATTTGTTTTGATCTGTTTAACAGTATCTTTCTTTCTCATAAAGTCACTAGCTTCCATTTGCTCCAATCTAATTTTGAAGGAATGATTCTCCTCAGTGAGCTTTTGATATTCTTTTTCCATCTGGCAAATTTGGCTTTTCAAGGCATTCTTCTCCTCATTTCTTTTTTGAGTCTCTTTTGCCGTTTGAGTTAGTCTATTTTTAAGGTGTTATTTTCCTCAGTCAGGCTGTTGAGTGTCATTTCATACTTTTCTTGCATCTTTCTCATTTCTCTTTCCAATTTTTCCTCCACTTCTCTTATTTGCTTCTTAAGGTCCTCTATGTCCTGTAACCAGCTCGTATTTTTCTTGGAAGCTTTTGGTGCAAGATTTCTGAGTTCACTGTCTTCCTTCTGTTCCATGCTTTGATCCTTTTTGTTGCCAAAGTAGGAGTGTAAATTTGGGGTACTCTGTTTATTTTGCTTCCTTTGCCTACTCATGTTGCCACTCAGTCACTTGACCCCTGTGCTTTTTTGCCACAGTAGGAGTCTGCTACCAGACGGGGCAGCTTCTGTCCCAAACGCTGGGGAGTTCTCAGCTGATGAAGATATTAGTTGGGTGCTCTCTCTGAAGCCTCCACATGCTCTGACAAGCTGATCATACTGCCCAGGACCTCCACCACAGACTGCAATCCAGATCCAAGAAGGTTAAAGCAAGAGTGATTACCCCCCAGGCTGATTGCCCTGTACCCCCGCAGTCTGCAGGCCAAGAGCTGAAGCTGCAATGTGGTGCTGGCTGTGTCTCAGAGGCTTCTTGCCCTGAAGGCAAAAGCTGATGCACTCCCAACTACTGGATCCCAAAGTTCACACTGCACTGACCTCTCACTTTGTCCTTGGCATCTATGTGTTGATAATTCTGTAAACCACCACAGCTGCTGGTGATCTGAAGTCCCTCCAGCCCTGTGGTTGGTAAGGTCTGCCCTGGGGCTCAAACATCCTTCTTGTGCAGGGCTGGGGTTGGCTCCCAGAGGGCTGAACTGGCAGATTCCTAAAATTTCCCCTAAGTAGTGCTTTGGCTACATCCCATTAATTTTGGTATATTGTCTCAATGTTGTAGTCCTCTTAATGAATTATTGATTTTCTCTAGAAGTGTTCTTTGACCCATTCATTCTTGAGCATTAGATTATTTAGTTTCCAATTAATTTTAATCTATATTCCATGGTTCTTTCTTCATCTAATTTTATTGCATTATGTTCTGAAAAGGATTCATTTAACATTTCTGCTATTCTCCATTTTATTGTGAGATTTTTATTCCATAATATATGGTTAATTTTTGTGTAAGTTCCATCTTCCTCTGGGAAAAAAATATACATTTCCTTTCTGTTCCCAATCTGTTTTCTTCAGAGGTCTATCATATCTAACTTTTCTAAAAGTCTGTTCACTTCCTATCTTATTTCTTGTTTGTTTTTTGCTGGAGTTATCTAGTTCTAGGGTTGGGAAAGTTGAGGTCCCCCACTAGTATTGTGTTAATGTCTGTTTCCTCATATAACGCACTTCTTTACAATTTTGGATGCTACATCATTTGGTACATATGTGTTTAGTATTGATATTACTTCATAGTCTATGGTTTCTTTTAGCAAGATGTTATTTCCTTCCTTATGTCTTTTAATTAAATCTATTTTTTCTTTTCCTTTGTCTATCATGATTGTTAGCTCTGCTTTTTGAATTTCATTTGAAACATATTAAATTCTGCTCTCACCCCTTATCTGTGCTCTGTGAGTGTCTTTGTTTCAAATGTATTTCTTGTAAGCAACATAGTTTAGTATTCTAGTTTATAATCCACTGGGCTATCCACGTCCATTTTGTGAGTTAGTGCATCTCATTCACATTCACAGTTTTGTTTATGAACTGCACGTTTCTCTCCATCTTGTTTCCTCTCTCTCTCTCTCTCTCTCTCTCTCTCTCTCTCTCTCTCTCCATCTCTCTCTCCCTCCCTCCCTCCCTCCCTTCTTCCTCCCTCTCTCCCTCCCTTCCTCTTTCTCTCTCTCCCTCCCTCTCTTTTTTCTCTCTTTCCCCCATCTCTCTCTGGCTCTATCCTACTCTCTCTCTGTCTCTGTCTCTCTCTTTCTCTCTCTCTCTCTGTGTCTCTCTCTCCCCCCTCTGTCTCTCTGATTTGTCTCTCAGTCTGTCTCTGTCTCTTTGCTCTTTCCTCCTTCCCTCCCTTCTCTCTTCCTCTCACCTCTTCCTCCATCCCTTTCCTTCTCTCTTTTCACCCTGTTCTACCTCATAAGTGTTTTTCTTTTCACTACTTTTCACTTCTTTTCACTCTTATCCCCCTCACCTTTTACTTTCCTATAGGGTAAGATAGATTTCCATTTACACTCAAGTGTGTATATTATTCCGTCTAGTCAATTCTGATGAGAGTAAGGTTCAAGTGTTGTCTGCCACCCCTCCTCCATCTTTCCCTCCAGAGTAAAAGCTCTTCCTTTCAGGCCTCCATTTCTCATTCTTCCAGTACATCCATCTTTCTCATCCCTTAATTTTATCTTTTTAAAATCATCTCATCAGAGTGTACTCATGCCCTCTGTCTATATATACTGCTTCAACTGCCCTAATAATGATAAAGTTCTTAACAGTTTCAAGTTTAACCAATACAAGTATCATCTTCCTGTGCAGAAATGTAAATAATCTAACCTTACTGAATCCCGTATATTTTCTCTTTCCTGTTTAACTATATCAGTGAGAATACAGTTCCATTGGTATATTGAAGAAGTTTTTAAACAGACAGACAGGCAGAGAGACAGAGAGGTAGATAGATAGATAGATAAGTAGAAAGATAGATAGATAGATAGATAGATAGATAGATAGATAGATAGATAGATAGATAGAAATTATCTGTGCATATTTCTATAGAAGTTTCCTCTAAGCCATCTCACCACCAATCAGCCCAAAGCTACTTTCTATTGATTCAAAATAGGTCTTTGAAATTGTGGGGATGTGAAATTTACCTGCTTCTCCCTGCTTCCCTCTTCCTATCAGCTTCCCTAAGTTCTTAAAATCTTTCTTAAGTCCAACAAATATCTTCCCATCAGGATCAGTTCTGAATTCTGGTGTAAAGCTTAAACCCATGAAAGTCTTTATAGCCCAGTTAGGTACTTGAGAATGACTAAATCACTGAATGGAATTAAACTCTTTAAATTGTGACCTAGTTGTACCAATCAGTCATAATATTGTGTTAGTGTATGTGGTTTATTTTTTTTCGGGGGGGGCAGCATTATAGAGTTGTTCATAGAAAAAGTAAATTAATAAATAATAGTAAAAGTCCCAGGCTTTTATTCTAGGTGAATTTTATCTTATACAAGAAAAAAGTATTAAACTTTAAATGTTCAGAGAATGTGAGGTAGGGGGCAAAAGGAAAAGGGGACAAAGATCCAGCCAGTTATCCAGAAACACAAAAATATGAGTATAATTCAGAAAAAAAAAAACAGGACACACAAACAGGTCAAAGATTTTGTGTGATGATCTTTAGGCCTAGTGACCTAAGTGAAGGTGGCTTCTTGCTCTGGGACAGTAACACAATCCATTTCAGAAGTGAGATTCCTAAACTCATACACACACGTGATTTTACACTTAATATGGAAGAAAATCAAGAATTTTAGAGGGATTGCTAAAGTCTTAAAGTTTTGGTTGACACCTCTGATGTCACAGTCAGAAGCTTGTTAGCTAGGAACCTCGGAATTTCCAACAAGAAAAATTCTAGATATATGGATTCCAAAGAAGGGGCAAGAAAAGGTTACTTGTCAAGAAGAGACAAGCTGTGATCACAAGGGCTAGGGTTAGAAAGCAGAATACTCTTTTTAAAATAATACTATTCCATCTCAAAGTTGATTGTCTCTATTTACAAGAAGTACAATTCCAATAAGGAAATTCTTGATTCCAGAAAGAAATCAAATGTTCAGCAGAGTCCTTTCTTTACATCTCTGATCGTGGCAGAACACTGAGCTTGTAAATTGGTGGAACAGAGCCAAAACCAATAGTAATTGGACTGGGATCAATCTCTTCTGGACGAACAAGAGATTTCAAATTAAAATGCTGTAAAATGATGGTCATGAATAAAAATAATTCCATTCGAGCTAGACCTTCTCCCACACATACACGCTTTCCTGGAAAAGAGGAAGAGGAACATTAGTCAATGACATGTTCAACTACTCCAACATACAATATATAAATAGCAATTTACTTCTATTTATCAAGAATTTATCATTCATGTAACAGGGAAATTGAGGTGCATTTTAAGGGAGCTAGGAATTTGAAGACATGTTACAAATGGGAGACAACAGTAAGAAAAAAATAATTACCAAAGAAATATGCAACCATCTGGGGTCATATAATATATGGGATAAATATCTCTGAATACCCTGAAATTTAATGATAGCATATATACAGTATAATATTGGATGTTTATAATGATGACCTTTAGTCATCAAGCAAATATTAAACCAAATGGATTTCCATCTAATCCAAGAGCCAGGGAAGCATGGCGTATATTACAGGGAAGTTTTCATAAAAATGAGTAAAATGAGACTTTGTTTTAAGTAGAGACACTTTAGTTAGCTTTAAGTGACTGTGGAATTCATTCAACAAAATATTTTAATGATTCATATCATAGATGTTGGTCACATGGAGTATGGTTGACCCTTTTATTTTATCTCATTTCAGAGGAAAGAACACATGGGAATCATAGTGTAATACTAAATAAAAGATAAATACTACATTTGTCTGATAGTTTTGATACCAAGTTATTCTAAATTTCATTCTAATTCTATTCTAATTTCTAAATTCAATTCTAATTCATTCATTCTAATTGATTCATTCAACTCATTATTTCCATAGATATTTATTTATATGAATCAGTGTCCTGAAATGTATTGAGTGCTGAATTTAGATTCTGAAGTGCTGGGCTGAAGTCCTACATCAGCATGATTTGGTGATGACAGGACCAGAAAAAAATTAAGTCTTAATTTGTGGTAAAAGGATTGTCTTACTTTGTGAAAAAGAGAATGTCCAGAATAATGGAGGTGATAGGCCTTCAGTCTGCAACTAGACTTCTGTCCTAGAAGTCATATTTCAGGGAGGATATTGGTAAACTGGGAGGAGTTGAGAGGAGACTGACCGTGAAGGTGAAGGGACAAAAGAACATGTCATTCAATGATCAGTTGAAGAAAGTGGGGAGAAGAATTAGGGAAGACTTGAAAATACAAACTTTCCAATATGGAAAGCTAGCTGGCATTTCAAAAATTATATTGATTCTGTTTATTCTTACAGAGTAGAAGTAGGAGTAGTACACACATATTGCAGGTAGGTGGAGCAGTGGATAGAGTGCTGGGCCTGGAGTCAGGAAAACCTGAGTTCAAATGTGGCCTCAGATACTTACTACCCTGGGCAAGTAACTTAACCTGTTTGTCTCAGTTTCTCCTTCTGTACAATGAGCTTGAATAGAAAATGCCAAACCATTCCAGTACCTTTGCCAATTAAACCCCAAATAGGGTTACAAAGAGTCAGATATGACTGAAATAACTGAACAACAATGAACAGCATGCATAAAGCAGAAAAACATATTTCAATTCAAATTGTGGCAAACCAGCTTAACAAACAGAGTAGAAATGTAGAAGGCGATGCCTGGATATATAGGCAGTGAGCTTCCCATAACTGAAGGCCATCAAGCAATGAGTTAGTATGGGACAGTGGAGAGAGCACTATGTTTGAAGTCAGAGTTGGGTTCAACGCTACCTCTGTTACTACCTTTGTAACCTTGGGCAAGTAGAATCACCTCTCTGCATGTCCATTGTCTTATATGTAAAATGAGGGACTTGGACCATTAGAATGCCTCTAATCTCCCTTCTAGCTCCAAAGCTCCAAGCCCCTGATTTTATGAGCTCTTCCTGGGAAGAAGTGGGATGACTGGAACTTGGTGGGGTTCATTTTATCTATGATGCTGGGAATCTTGCTTAGTTCTGGGATGTTGACAAGTGCTAATACAAACAAACTGAGAGTTTCAAGAAAACAACTCTGGGAGCTCGATTAATTATTGGAGAAGGATGAAAAAAGAGCTTTACTTACCTGCAGAAAAAGCTTTGAAATAGTCACTGTACTTAAATTTTCCATTTTCATTAAGAAAGTGTCCTGGGTCAAACTGTTCTGGATTAGGGAATTCTTCACTGTCTAACAAGATAGATTTCAGTGTTGGATATACTGTTGTACCCTAAAGTAAATAAACACCACACAAGTAAGCCAACACACCAAATGAGTCATTTGAAATTGGTTATTCTTAGTCACACAGGGTTATTCTAAATCTCAGGAAATTCATTCATTCAACTCATAATTTCCAAAGATATTTATTTTATATGAGGCAGTGTTCTAGAGTGTATCAAGTGTTGGATATGGATTCTGAAGCCCTGGGCTAGTCCTAAATATTTCCCAAGAGACATATTATTATGGGCAAATTCCTTGCCCACACTTTTGTTCAGTTTTCTCACCTCTGAAATGGGAATAATTGTACCAATGCCTGTAGGTATGCCAGGAACTCAAAAGAACACCTACCTCAAAGTATTATTCTAATAAGAATGTTTTCTAACTTGGAAAATACTATAAAAATGATAGATTTCAATAGATTGAAATTTTAAGCTCCTATGTTATATGCTGGCCAATTAGGGGTTAAAAAAGTGAACAAGGTATAGTCACAATTCTAGAGAGAATTTACAGGATAGTAGTGGTAATCAGATAACTGTGGTCAATACAATAGCTTCCAAAGAGAGGAATGAACTGCTTTGGGGAAGAGAGAGGATGGGAAAGTTGATTTTTTTAAACTGTCAGAAGAGCAATTGTAAGCTGATAAAACAGATAAGTAACATAGAAAGGGTGGGGACAAGGCATAGGTTAGCATAAGAGTTCCTAACTTGGGGAAATGTCATAGGGTTTGGATCTGAAAACCAATATTGTTTTCAAGTTATTATAGCAAATAGCAATATAGAATATAAATCTCAGGAGGATGTACCTAATATACATGTGAGAAAACTGAGCAGAAGCCCAGTGAAGGCAGTGACTTGGTCAAGGTCACATAGGTAGCAATCAGAAAAGCTAAGACTGAATTCTAGTCTACTGATTCTCAATCAATTGATAAGAAACATCCACAAATAGAAACTTGACTAGCCTTCTGAAACTGGAATATTAATTTTCTCTGCCTGGAAATTTGGCCAATGAGACAGACAAATCCCATTTAGCACTTGGGTGCATGTGGGAATGGAGGAAATGTGGATTCTTCTCACCTTGGGGATGGAATAGCCTCTGAATTGGATGTCTTGATTGATTATGTGAGGCAGGTTGGAAGGGATAAGATTAATGAATCTCTGGATCTCATGCACCACAGCTTCCATGTAAGGCATGTTTACTTTGTCCTTCATGGAAGGCAGCCGTTCTGGTCCAATCACTCGATCAATTTCTTCATGAAGTTTTTCTGTCAAGATATATACAGAAATTAATACTCCTAGGGTCATGGCCCAAGTTGTAGCCTTATGAAAACTATTCATACATTCTAAGAGGTATGAAGGAGAGTGACATAGAAGGGCATTGGGACTTTGTGGTTATTCAGTTTTTTCTGTCATGTCCCACTTCATGACCCTTTTTGGGGTTTTCTTGGCAAGATACTGGAGTGGTTTGCTATTTCCTTCTCCAGTTCGTTTTACAGATGAGAAAATTGAGGCAAACAGGTATAGTGACTTGCCCAGGGTCACACAGTTAGTAAGTGTCTGAGGCCAGATTTGAACTCATGAAGATGAGTCTTCTGACTCCAGGCCCAACACTCTATCCACTGCATCAAGTAGCTGCCCACTTTGGTATTTTAGTGGTACTTTTTGGTAAACTCTTAGGGAGTAAGGGCTGATAGTTGCTGTGATGAATTCATATTTCAGAAAAAAAGCATGGAGATCTAGTGGAGATCTAGTGCCACAGGGGGACAAAACACGCAGGGTTGTTGTCTCACCTCATAGTGACTCCAGGAACTGAATTGTCAGGAGGGAACGGTATTAGAGAGTCCCAGATCACACATGTCTACACGGTTCACAATAGAGAATGGAGAGGGGTTGAAGTTCCTATTTTATCAGGTGTTTAAGGTGAGATATGAGTGTGGTGGCAACAAGAACTTAGTTTATGCCCAAATAACGTAAATAAATTAACAAAACAGAAATACAGTCTGCTAACAGAGACACTGAGGTCCCCGGGACTTTATGAAGCTAAAACTGTGATTCATCTATTTATATATCTGACCAATCTATACAGGTCATTTGATTGAACTTTGTCTTTTTGGCTCTGTCTCTGTCTCTTTGTGTATATGTCTCTCTCTCACTTTATCTACCTCCCACTCGGTCTCTTTGTCTCCACTTCTTGTTTCTCTTTGACTGTGTCTCTGTCGCCATTTTGGGCTCTCATTCTTTCCATCCCTCACCTGCAACAAATTTGCTAGAAAAATTTGCACTGTAGTGCACCAGAGACATTGGTCCATTCAATGAATGCCTCTATCTCCAAAACTCAGTTGTCAAGGCTTGAGGAACAGACACTTCTAGAATTCATAGATTTAGAGCTAACAGAGACTTTGAAGGTCTCTCATGTTCAAACCACTCTTGTTGCAGGTGATTAAATTGAGTCTCAGGAAGGTGAGTAACTTGTCTAACATTAAAAAGAGCAACAGAGTCCAAATTGAAATGTACGTCATGTGACTCCCAAACCACTGACATTTTGAGATAGCTTAGATTCACCCACACACAGTGTGGTTAGAAAGAGTTACCTTGTTCAGAGTCACTGATTCAAACTGAACTCAATGCTTGCCAACTGGAATTCTTATGCCTTTCATCCACTCAGGTCCTCAATTCCCTGATCACTTTGATAGTATTCAACACTAATAAGAAGATTCATTGGACCTTTATAATTTCTATCAAAGCTTGGTCTTTCCCTCCTTTAATACGGTGAAAGACAATGTGGTACAATGGGAAATACCACTAGAAGTTCCCATCTGGGGGAGAGACAGGGTAGGGTAAACTATCTCATGTAGAAGAGGCAAGGGGAAGTGGTTGCAGGGGAGGGGAAGAACAGGAAGGCATGAAGGCAAAGCCATATTCTCATTTAATTTGGCTCAGGGAGAGAATGACATACATACTAAATGGGATATCTCACCCTGCAGGAGAGTAGGGGGAAGGGGGATGGGAGGGGGGGTGATGGAGGGGAGGGCATCCTTGGGGGGAGGGGAGGTTGGAAGTACCCACTTTCGAAGAGGGACAGGATCAAAGTAGGGAATGGACCAGGTTGGGGTGGGATAGGTGGGAGGGAAATATAAGCAGTCTTTTACAATATATCTACTATGGTAATGTTTTGCATAGCTTCATAAGTACAACTCATACTGAATTGCTTATCTTCCCAAAGGGAGTGGGTGACAAGGGAGGAAGGGAATGGATCTGAAATTCGAAGTTTTAAAATTAAATGTTTCAAATATATATAAATACTATTATTAATACTATTTTGCATGTAATTGAGAGATAAGATGTGCAGGCATTGGGGCACAGAGATTCACCTTGCCCTAATGGTAAAGTTGAAGGGGGTATGGGAGAAGATATGGGAGACAGCAGATTGGATGAGGGGATATCATGTGGGACTGCTATTCTGGGGTGGTGGGAAGGGGAAAAATGGGGATAAAATTGCAACTCAAAATCTGGGGGAAATGAATGATGTAAACCAGAAGTTAATAAAGCATTTGTTTAAAAAAAAAAAGAAGTTCCCATCTGGCTCAAAAGTTACATTCTACAATACCACCACTATGGATTTATCCCAAAGAGATCATAAAACAGGAAAAAAGACCCACATATACACAAGTATTTATAGCAGCTCTTTTTGTGGTGGACAAGAATTGGAAATTGAGGGGATGTTTATCAGCTGGGCAATGGCTGAACAAGTAGGAATACACGAATGTAGCGGAATACTATTGCACCATAAGAAATGGTGAGCAGGCAGACTTCAGAAAGACCTGGAAAGGCTTACATGAACTGATGTTGAGTGACGAGAGTAGAAGCAGGAGAACATTGTACATAGTAACAGCAACATTAGGTTATGACCAACTTTGTTAGACTTAGATCTTCTGAGCAATGCAATGATCTAAGAGGATTCAAAAAGACTTACAATGGAAAATGCTCTTCATATCCAGAGAAAGAGCTATTGAGTCTGAGTGGAGATTGAAGCATATTATTTTCTTTCTTTTCTTGTTTTTAATTTTTTTCTTTCTCATGATTTTCCTTTTTGTTCTGATTCTTCTTTCACATATAGAACTATGTTTAGTATGATCATACATGTATAGCCTATATCCAATTTCATGCCATCTTAGGGAGGGGGGAGTTTAGGGAGAGGGAAAAATGTAAAACTCAAAATCTTATAAAAGTGAATGTTGAAAACTAAAAATAAGCAATTGATTTTTAAAATTTATGCTCCAGTGATCTCAGTGAAAGTCCTTCTAGAGTAATGAGCTAGGCATTATAAAAGTTCAGAAGCTTCCTTAAAATTACACATGTTATTAGAGAAAGAACCAAAGCTAGTACCCAGATGGCCTGACTATAACTAACCCAGAATTGCTTCCTCCCAGACCCCATTGCCCACTTGTTCCTAGCTTCCCTTACCTTCCACTTCTGGGTATTTTAGAAGGAGCAAGAGTCCGTATCGCAGAGTGGTACTGGTGGTCTCAGTTCCAGCAAAAAGTAAATCTGCCACAGTGACTGTTACATTTTCTAGGTCAAATCCATTTTTATGATTCTTTTTATCCTGAGAAGTAATTGACATAGACATGTGAGCAATGAATTAGTAAATAGAGAAATGCCTTCCCACAGGCTTGGTGGTATCTGTCCCATTCTCCCCTTCAATCTGGGTGGGGCCCTAAGAAAATTAATACAGAGCTGTATTCAAATCCCACCTTTAGCTCTTGCTGACTGTGTGAATGTACAGTTCTCAGCCTTATTTCCTCATTTGTGAAATTATACTCTGAGGTCTCTTCCTACTCTAGATGTATTCTATAGCTAGTATTTACATAGCACTTTTAGGTAGGCAAATTATACATGTTTTGTCATTAGATCCTTACAATAGGTGTGTTAAGAAGCTACTGTTATTATTCCCTTTTTACAGATGAGAAAACCAAGACTGAGAAAGGTTAAGTGATTAGGCCAATATTACACAGCTAGTAAGTAACTGAGAGTGGATTTGAACTCAGATCTTCCCAACTCCAAGGCTAACTCTCTTATCCACAATAACACCCAGTTGTCTATGATATGAAAAGTCTTCTAAACATAACTATGAGCAAAGAACTTCTGGCTACACCTTGAAGCCAAGTTGTCTGCTACAATCATCTAATCCCAATGTCTCCACAATAGAACTTGCATGGAAAGTGGTCAGTTGTTGAGTCTTTGGTGAGTTTGTCCTCACTAGGCAGTGGGGTGGTACCTACAGATTCTCCCATTCTCTGACCCTGACTATAGGATGTTTACTGCTTTGGCCTTTGGCTGTCTCTCAAGCCACACAGCAACCAATTCTGTCATAACTATAAGGAAAAATGGAGGAATCACCCAATATTATTTGCTGGTAGTTACAAGAACTTTAAATATGGAAGTATGTTTCCAGACTTGAAAGGGACATTTAGGAGACAAGTCTAGATGAGCCTGTTTCCCCTTTTTGTGGCTTTGGCACAGAAGTCTGAGAAGCCTGAGATAGGCCTAAAGTAAAGGTCTCCTGACTACTTTTGGTGATTTGTCCCTTGTACCAAAAAGGGCCTTTCAGGTCTATGATTCTAAGATATATCATCTCTGGAAAGACAGATTTATTTGAATTAATAATTTTATTTTATCGGGTACTTCAAGTTACCTAATCATTTTATTTCTTTAAATCTTCCTTATAGTAATCAATCACTGTCATTTCCCATCTCTTTTAAGACTATGCTATGTTTATATTACTCTTTATTATAACATTATATTTTAATGTAAGTGTTTACTTGAACTCATTTCTTTCTTCCCAGTTTTTTGTGCCTAGAACAAGTCGAACTGTAAAGATTATTTTATAGTAATCATCAAGGAGTTTTAGTAGCAAAAGTTTTAAAGATTTATTTTAAATTGCTGCAGACTAGGCTTAGATACCAGCAATTGGGAAATTCTACTTAAAGTCTGACCCAGAGAAAAATGACCAAAACCAAAAGGAGATTCTGAACAGAGTTCATCTTACTGTCCTTTGATGAAACAGGCTAAATAAGAAATGTAGCTTGAGTTGAAAAGGTTATCAGCTCTCACTATGCTATTCAGGTTTCAGAAACTCAAACATCCTAGCTACATAAACAAAGAGAAGCAATATCTGCTGAATGTCAACAGTGTAGAAACCCATTCTTGAGAGATTAGTTGTGTAACAAATTTTTAAAGCCTACATTTTGTTTTGATTTTGCTGCATAACTTTTCAACCTGCTTTATTAGAGTACTCTAGACCTAATTACGCTGCAGAAACAACAGAATCAAATGACAAAATAACTGTATGTCATACCTTCTCCATTTGGACAAGTAAACAGTCAGTGAAATCTTGAGGGCTGCTGAGATCCAGTAATTCTTGGTGCTCTTTGATTCTTTCAAACACATACTGTTTTGCTTCAGATACATTTTTGAAAACAGTCTGGTGACTTCCAGGTAGGTAACGTAAGAAAGATCCTATATTATTGTAAATCTAGAAAAAGTGACTGATATTAATAATAGCTAACACATCTAATGCTTACTAAGTGCCAGGCATTTTATGCTAAGGATTTTTATCATTATTATATCCTTTGATCTTCACAAAAACCTTGGGAGCTATGTACTATTATTATGGCCATTTTACAGATGAGGAAATGGAGGGAAATAGATGGTTACATGATTTGCACAAGGTCATTCAGTAGGGGTCTCATGTTGGATTTGAATTCAGATCTTCCTGAATTTGGGCCTACTGGATTACTCACTGCAACACCCAATTATGCCACCACATTTTGGTTTGCTGGGTGCAAAACAAAATTGTTCACTGGGCTGATTGTCCGATGTATGGCTCGATTTAATATCTTTCTTTCTGTTTCTCTATATCTCTGCCTCTCTGCATCTTTGTCTGTCTCTATCTCTATCTCTGTTTCTTTGTTTCTCTATGTGCCTGTCTCTTCCCCTATCCCTCTGTCTGTCTCTCAAGCTGGAAATGCTTTTGGTATTGGAAATTCCCACACAGGGAGTTCCTTCTTACAGATAAAATAACAGATTTTTCATATAGTCATGTAAAATTAAAGAATCTTCAATTTAGAAGAGACTTCAAGGTTATTCTAGTACAAATACTTTCTGCAGTGGGATCCTTCACAACAGCATTGAGGACAAGTGATATTCATCCCCAACTTGATCTATTAAGATAAGTAATTCATTAAATATCAAGTCAATTATTTCCACTTTGGGATAACTTTTTTAGAGGCAGGTTTTGTTTGTTGTTTTTTTTTTATAGAAATCAGACATCTGCTTTTCTATATTTTCTACCTACTGAGCTTATTTCTTTTATTGTATTTGTTGACTCTCTGTGTTTACCTCAGTGTCCCTAGAACAGCTGAAACACTAATCTAGCAATGAAAGTTCTCTTTCCCATGAAAGAGAAAAAAAAAAACCTCACCTGAAGCCAGGGTGTACTTAACAGGTAGAAGTTTTCATTGAATATATGTAACAGCTTCTGACATGTCTTGTCTGAATAGTCAAGGCGGCTGTGGAAAAGGATGTCATGGATGACATTTAAGGGACCACCACCAAGGATGAAAGTTGGATCAAAGGGCTGGGCTGAAAAGAAAGTAGCAAAAGGATGGGAGATTTAAAAGACAACATTGGTATTAGATGCATGTGATTGTGTGCACACGCATGTGCCAAACTCCCCTCTCCATCCAATGTTTCACTCTCTTACTCATTATTCCGCCTACCAGGGACCAATTCTCATCATCTCTACATGCTTCAATTGCCCTATTGACCTAACATATATATATATGTTTTTATTATACTTAAAGGAGAAGAGGCAGTGTTGAAAGTCTACTCTTCTTCCACCCACAACACTTTCCCAATCTAGTAAGGATAGGGAAAGAAGAGAAACTAGGTTATCCACTTTTCTCAGTGGCATGGTTATTAAAAATGGGCTAGAATCTTTGAAAGTGGCAATCTAAATCAATATAGTCAGTCTGCTAATAAAAATAGAAACACCAAAAGTTAACAATAATGATAATCTTATTTAAAATCATAAATTTAAAGCAATAAATGACCTAAAAAGCCAACTAATCCAACCTCATAATTTTGCAGATGAAGTAATTGAGACCCAAAAGATAAAATTGCCTTACTAAGGTCACATAGGTAGTAGGCTTCCAAAACAAGATATAAGCCCAATTCCTCTGAATCCAAAGTTAGTGCTCTTTTTGTTATCCCATGCTGCCTATGAATAATTAATTTCTGTTTTAATGATATTTTCTGCTTTAAAAATCTCTTTCACATGCTTTCTCTCATTTGATCTGTACAACTACCTTGTGAAATACAAGTACCTTGTGAAATTTCCAACCAGTGGGCATTGGAAATATTAGCTCTATTTGACAGAAGAGAAAGCTGAAAGACAAAGGGATTAAGTGACTTGTCCCAGGCCACCTGGAAGCTACATGCAGGACTAAACATATGCCAGAAGTAAATTATCCTATGTATAGCATGGGTTATTAATGTAGTAGCTAAAGATTTACTTTTCCTTTAAAAGTTTATTTAGTCAGGAATGAACCTCTCTCTAGCCAAGAAAAGTTATTGGCCAGTTTTCTACTTTGGGAAAGGAACTAAAAACAACAATTACATTATTTCCACACCCCCTAAGACAGAAGAGTTGCAGTTGCAACCATTATCCGAGTGTCTATGATTTATTTAAAGAGATTTCGAAGAGTCCCAAGCTCTAGAAGCATAAAATCTATGATTCACAAGGGACTTTGGAGCTTGGTACCTCCTTCCTCTGAAACCTGGGACAAATCACATGATCTCTCTGAGCCTCAGTTTCCCCATCTATATAATAAAAGGGTTAAACTCTATGACCTCTCTGTTTCCTCCCAATTCTTTTTATATAATCCCTTGGTCATCTACTTTACCCCATTCCTGACACTGGAATAATTTTCAGAATATAGAAGACGGATAGTTTTCCCGCTTCAACTAAAAAACTTCAAGAGATGAAATGATCAGCGTTTTTTTTTTTTATTATTGAGGTAAAATATCTGTCACTATCTCTGCATCCCGTCATCTGTCTATCCCTCTCTCTATCTATATTATTCATATTCTATTATAATTTATGGCCTGATTCTCCCCACAGTTCCATAATAATTCACATAGCACCTTGTACTTCTAAGCCCTTATCACATTCTCACTAATATTATCATTCCTTGTGCTCCTGTCTCATCTCCCTCACAAGAATAAGCTCACTGAGGTCAAGGACCACTATGTATTAGTATCTACCCCTAGGGCTTCAATATTGAACATTCAATAAATGTTTCCTCAAACACATACAATTTGTCTTCCTGAGTGCCTCAAGCAGGAACTGAGATTCCCTCTGAATTCTTTCTTCATTGCTCTGCTTCCCCATTCCATAATCCCTGAGGACCATGAGGGAGAATCGACGTGTGTCTTTCCATGTCTCTGAGTTGTTGAAAATAATTCCTAGGGAAGAAATATCAGCATATGTGTATTACACAGGGATATTACGTATTACTTATAGAATCAATTTAAGGAAAATAAGATATAAGAGGTGAGGATTTATGGGAAGGAAGATACAATCCCATTTTCTAGGCTTACATTCTCTTCAGGGATAAAACATGCAAATATATAAATACATTTGAAATCTACATCAAGTATGTAAAGTAAATAGATATCTTAGTTGGCAGGGAGCATACTAGCTTAGGGTGAGGTATTAGAAAAGGCCTGGTATAGCATTTGTCAACCAAGCTGCACCTTGAGGTTAGGGATTCTAGCAGGTAGAGGTGAGGAGTTAAAAGCATTCTGTGCATGGAAACTGACCTGTGCAAAGTGAAGAAACTGAGGGAATTCAACCACCAAGTGGTAGTGGTAACTGAGTGAACCACACTGATTCCATCTTGCAACTCAATTCTGGAGATAGCTCATTTTCCTTTCTATTGAATTATGGGTCTAGTCCAATTTCTGTCTTGTAAGGAAACTTTATTCAATTGTGGGAATTGGGAGAAAACTTTATTGTATTGTTTGAACCTAGCCCTTCATGGCTGGGAAGCTGGACCACTTCCACCATACACTGATCAGTAACCCAGTTAAATTTGAAGATGGATGCAAGTTTCCTCACAATTATACATCTCAAGCAACTCTTATGTCTTATATGAAAACTGACCCCACAATGATCAATCACTTATTTTTTTTCTGTACCTTTGATTATTCATAGACATCTGTGAGGAGTAGAACACCTCTTTTTTTTTTTAATTTCATAGAATTGTACTTCTTCACTCTCCTCCTCCCAACTTGGAAAGTCCCTAATCCTTCTTCCTATTAGAAATCAGCCAGTTTGGAGTCAGGGAACCCATGTTTATAACCTGACTCTTGTGACTCACTGTATATTACATCACCTTTCAACTTCAGATTTCTCATCTATAGAATGAAAGGATTATATTAAATGACTTCTGAGGTCCCTCCTTCCAATCTCTAAATCTGCATTCATATGAAAATTGGATTTGAATTGCCCAGTCAATTCACATTCAAATCCTAGCTTTTACCATTTCCTGCCTGTGTGATCTTGGACAAGTCCCTTAATCTCATGGCCTTAATTTTTTTTTTTCACTGTAAAATGAAAGAGTTGAATCTCTAAAGTGTTTCCAATTTCAACATTAAATGATCTAAGAATATACCTTCTGCTTAACACATATTTAAAAATCTTAAGTTTTAGAAACTTAGAGACCTACCAGAACCCTCATGGGCCTCAAAGACTGGTATATCTGCTCTCCCTACAAACTCATTTTTAAGATCGAGCAGAGCTTCCTTCACAACTTTGTATCCATGTAACACCACAATACGCCTTGCACCAAAATATAGTGTGAACACAGGGCCATATTCTTTAGCGAGCTGTAAAAGATCACACACACAGAGGCACATAAAAACAAAACCCAATGTCATTCAACATTTGATAACAAAGTGCTTTATTGTTGTTGTTTTACTTTCAGGATTATCTTCTATTGCCAGTCATTTTAAAACCAAGTTGACTGGCAAGCCTCATAATGGGCATCCAGGATTATGGATGGCATTGATTTTTATGATAATGTAGTGCTTGGTCTAAGGTTTGTCTGTACATTTCCCAATAGTTGGATGCAGAATTAAAAATCCAGATGAATTTTAGGTAGCAGTGTACATGGAGGAGTAGGGTGATAGGTTGAAATTGGTTGGGGACAGGGTGTTTTTTAAAAATCACTTTTCTTCAAAGAACTGAAAGACTTTTAGGAGTTAGTTCTGCCCATCACTAGAAATGTTGGGTGTGGATGAAAGAACTGTCATATAGGAGAAAGGTTAATGGTAGAAAGGGCAGGGGAGGAGGTAGGGTTTATACATAAATGACTATGACATATAAACAAAAGTCATAAGTAACATTTTACAAAAGAGTCAATTAAAAAAAAAAGATTCCATAAAGATACAAAATTTGGATATGGTTAGAAAGTCCAGAACCAGGATCTGGGATACTGACATTAATATGAAATTATCCTGCATAGATAAACAACACCAGATTTTATTGTGATAGGAAAGGGAATTAGATACAGGAAGGCTACAGCTGTTTTAACTCCACATTCCTAGACCTTTCCACTCTAAAGAAATTTCCATCCCTGGGTCCCCTTCCCTCCAGTACTTCTCCTTATCAATCTTGAGTACTTGCTCATGACAAAGCTCTCAACAACAGATGCTAATGAGTTATTATGTCACTCCTGAATGGAATACACATTTGTTTTGAAACAGGATTTAAAAGATGGGGTTGAGAAGGGGCTAGAGATTATTTTGGGTGGGGATGGCCATTTACAAAACTGGCCACTGCCAAGCTTTGCATCCTCATAGGTTAGGCCCTGCCCCAGTGACCCAATCTATTCTCTTAAATTACTAAGAATTAAGTTATTTCTTTCCTTCTGTCTTCCAATTAGTGTCTTGCTGCTCTGTCTTTCTGTGTCTCATTTTTAAAGTCATGCTACAGTGTGATGTGGAAAGAGAACCACTAGATCTGAAATCAGAAAGATCTGAACTCAATCTGTTTCTGTTTATTATTATCTCAAATATCAAGATTAGATAAATTAGCTCTTTCACATTTCTTAACCTGTCCCCTATATTTTAAGAAGTTGCAACTTCTTTTCCCCTTCCCCCCAAAATAAAACAATTGCAGTAAATATACAAGTCTTATTCCTCAACAAAATATAGACTACTCAGGTGGAGTTGCTAACAAGGACAGAGTCTTCTACTCCCTAAAATTAGGGGGTAGACAACATAATATCTAGTTCTCTTTCTGTTTAACCATTTTATTGAGTCCAACATGAAACTGATTTTATCACCCAAATAGATTGTGAGCAGAGTAAAACTGATTTAATTTTATTGATCAAATTGATCAATTTTTTTTTTTTTTTTGTAAATTGACTGAAATCAGCTATGGTGATTGGTTAATATCAGGACTGTTCTTATAGATGGTACAAGTGTTACAGAAATCACTCTTCTATCTCCAAAATTTTCCTCCACTGGTCAGCCATGATGACTGACATCCTACTTTTATTAATTTCTTCCTTTAGGTATAGGGACCTGCAATTTTTCCTATTCTTTAGATGCAAAGGAAAACTTTAGGGTCCATAATTTTGATCTTCCCAGTTAAACTCAAAAACAGCTGTGGAGAGAACAGTCCCCACCTCCACCTGGCATTATTTACAACCCTCTCCCACTCTATCTAGCCATTTTTTAGAGAAAAGAAAATCATTGCTTAGAAAGTTATTCATTTAAACATTTTCCCTTCCATCAGTAAGGACTTTTTAAACATAAAATATAAACATAAAAAATAAAATTTCATTATAAATTAAATGGAAAATATACAAGGAAATTTCAATTACATCCTTTCCCTAAGATCCTAAATGATTTAGAGAGTTAGCACCTATACAACTAAGCACAGCAGCAGGTAATGCATAATGAGGTAATTGACTATTACCTCACCCAGGCAGAAACTTTTATTTTCTCATTTTTCTCTACTAGTCTGACACTTGTATGTTCTTCCTGAGCAAGGTTATATGGATCTTTTGTATTCCCACCTTACCATCTGGTTCAACAACTTGTGTGGTAGATAGAGTGCCAGGCAGGAGGGCAGGAAGAGGCATATCCCTAACCTCAGACACTTATTAACCATGTGACACTAGGTAAATCACTTAACTCTGTTTGCCTCAATTCCTTATCTATAAAATGAGCTGGAGAAGGAAATGACTAAAAACCCTTCCAGTATCTTTGCCAAGAACCCCAAATGGGGTCACAAAGAATCAGACTTGACTGAACAACAACACTCACCATCTCAGCCTACCCACCAACTCCAAGTTTTCAGAATATCCCTTTCCAGGGGGGAGGTTGGGGAGAAAAAGTGGGAAAATAGGGGAGGGAGCATGAAAAGGAGAAAGAAATATAGAGAAAGGGGGAGGGAGAAAGAGGGAGAGAGAGCATTATTTAAAAGTGATTCATATCTAGCATCCTCTTAGATTGCCTCGATAACCCAGGAATGTTGGTAGGGCAAAGATCATGATCCCTACTTACATAGGAGAGAAAATGGAGGCTCAAAGAGTAACTTGCCCAAGATCATGGAAATTTAAGAGGACAAACCAAAACTCAAACCCAGGTTTTAGGATTTGGTAGACAATGTTTCTTCCACCATGATAATGCTTTATGTCTTAGAAGAATGTAGCACTTTCTCAAGCTAGGTTAGTCACTAATGTAATGCCCATCTAGAGCTATTTTTAAAAAGTATTCCCTACTTAAATATGCAGCAGTAGACCTGGTATCAATAAACTTGGTTTCAAGTCCTGCCTTAGACATATACTGGCTATATCCAAGTGGACATTCCATTCAATACCTCTATCCCAAAGTTTCCTCATCTGTAAAGTGAAAGTAATAACGCCTATATTTCCTGCCCCAAAAGCTTATTTGAAGAAAGTAGTACATAGTTGTGAGCTATTACTAATGGTGATCAAAATTCTTTTCATCTTTAGATAACTGGCTGTCTGGATCCAAAATGTCGAGCAACAGATCAATTCAAGGGAAAGAGTCGATTGAAAATAGTTCATGCTCAAACCAAAGTGATATTGTAGAATGATTCTAACTCTGATTTTTGGTTCAGCCATAGTCTGTATACCAGGAGGTAATATCACTAAAAACCAAGAAAAATCGGTTGTTTTCACCTGAAGATATTTGATCAGTTCAAACAAAAGTTTGACTCTGAGTTTTTTGGTAATTACCTTGCCACTAAAGAAGAAGAGATAAGGCCATAAATAATATAAGTCCAACCACCTGTTTAATACTAATAAGACAATCCTTTGCCTTTCCTTTCACTTAAATTGTCTAAATGCTTTTTACTTTAATCCACTGGTTTTAGGATCAAATAGATACAATGAAATCAATATCTAACTTTCATGTGTTTGACAAGCATTTATGGAATCTGATAGTTATCAGGGATTTGAGAAGTCATCCAGGTCAACTCATACTTTAATATAAATCCCCTCAATGATATAATTAAAAAACTATATTTTGCTTAAAGAAATCAATTACTGAGGAAATATATTACCTCCGGGGGGCAAAGCCAAGATGGTGGAGTAGAAACAGCACTTTCAAGGTTCTTTCCCCCCACACCACTTCCAAACCATATAAAAGGGGATTCTGAACAACTTCTGGAGCCCCAGCACCCACAGATCGACACAGAGAAGCTAACTTCCTCCTGAGGACAGCCCAGCAGCCCTGCAGGGAGCAGCCAGCGCAGCACTCTGGGAGCCAAGCCCAGGTCTGTGTGACCTGTGGTTTTAGCCCCAGGGTGGCCAGGCCAGCAGCCAGCTGGAGGGACCCCAGAACACCAGCAGGTGAGGCAATTCCAGAATTATCAACATAGACATGCCTAGGACAAAGTGAGAGGTTAGTGCCCTATGGACTTTTGGGACCAGTATTTGGGGAACACTTCAGCTTCTTCCCCTGGGGGCTAGAAGCCACTGAGGAGACTCGGCATACTCGCCATTTTGCAGCTTCAGTGGCAGCTTCAGCTCCTGGCCTGCAAACTGTAGGGAGATCCAGTGCTCAGTATTGGCTCTTGCTTTAATCTGCTTGGATCTGAATTGTGATCTGGGGTGGGGGCGGGGAGAGATCTGGGGTGGGTATCCAACTTCCCAGAGCATGTGGAGGCTTTACAGAGGCCACTCCACTCTGGAAGTTGTGAAGACCCCAACATTTGGGATGGAAGCTCCCCTGTGTGGTGGCAGAGTCCCACTGTGGCAACAAGTCCAAAAAGTCAAGTAATTAAGTGGCAACATGCCTGGGCAAAGGAAACAAAATAAACAGAAAAATTCAACATTAGACTCTTATTTTGGGGGCAAAGAGGATGGAAGCATGGAACATGAGGAGGACTGTGAGGTCAGAAATCCTGCTCCAAAAGCCCCAAATGAAAATATGAGTGGGTTAGAGGCCATAGAGGACCTTAAGAAGGATTTTAAAAATCAAATAAGAGAAGTGAAGGAAAAATTGGGAAGAGAAATGAGAAGGATGCAGGAAAAGTGTGAAATGAGGGTCAACAGCCTGGCTGAGGAAAACAACATCTTAAAAAATAGACTAACACAAATGGCAAAGGAGGCCCAAAAGGGCAATGAGGAGAAGAATGCCTTAAAAAGCCGAATTTTCCAGATGGAAAAAGAATCTCAAAAGTTCACTGAGGAGATTCATTCCTTCAGAGTTAGACTGGAGTAAATGGAAGCTAATGACTTTATGAGAAATCAAGTTGCTGTTAAACAGATCCTAACAAATGAAAGAATAGAAGACAATGTGAAATATCTCAAACAGATCCTAACAAATGAAAGAATAGAAGGCCATGTGAAATATCTCATGGGAAAAACCACTGAACTGGAAAATAGATCCAGGAGAGAATTTAAAAATTATTGGACTACCTGAAAGCCATGATCAAAGAAAGAACCTAGAAATCATCCTTAAAGAAATTCTCAAGGAAAATTGCCCTGATGTTTTAGACCCAGAGGGCAAAATAGAGGTTGAAAGAATCCACAGATCACCTCCTGAAAAAGATCCCCAAAAGAAAACTCCCAGGAATATTATAGCCAGGTTCCAGAATCCCCAGATCAAGGAGAAAATACTACAAGCAGCCAGGAGGAAACAATTTCAATATTGTGGAAACACAATCAGAATAGCCCAGGACCTGGCAGCTTCTACACTGAGGGATCGAAGGGCATGGAATATGATATTCCAGAGGGCAAAAGAACTGGGAATGAACCCAAGGGTCACCTACCCAGCAAAACTGAGTATTTTGTTTCAGGGGAAAATATGGTCATTCAGTGGAATAGAGGACTTTCAAGCATTCTTGAGGAAAAAACCAGAGTTGAATAGAAAATTTGACATTCAGACACAAGAAGCAAGAGATGCTTGAGAAGGTAATCAAGGAAAAGAAATCAAAAGGAACTTATCAAAGTTGGACTATTTACAGCCCTACATGGAAAAACAATAACTGTGTTTGATGAAACCTTTCTCATTATGAAAATAATTGAAGAAGGGTACATGACATATGTTCACAGGTATACATGGATAGAGGGCACAGGTTGAATTTGATGGAAAGGGATGATTATTATTTTTTTTTGGAGGGCAATTGGGGTTGGGTGACTTGCCCAGGTTCACGTGGCTGGGTTTTTGTTTGTGTGTTGGGTGTCTGGGGCCGGAACCGAGCTCGGGTCCTTCTGGCTCTGGGGCTGGCTCTCTGCTCGCTGCACCACCTAGCCGCCCCAAGGAAGGGATGATTCTTAAGGGGTGAAGTCAAGAGGTGAGAGAGGAAAGTGGCAAGAGGAGATGGAGAGAGACAGGGTAGGGCAAACTATCTCATGTAGAAGAGGCAAGGGGAAGTAGTTGCAGGGGAGGGGAAGAACAGGAAGGCAAAAAGGTGAAAGCATATTCTCATTGAAGTTGGCTCAAGGAGAGAATCACATACATACTAAATGGAATATCTTACCCTCGCTCACTCTCCTGAGTAGGGGAAAGGGGGATGAGAGGGGGAATGATGGAGGGGACGGCATTCTGGGGAGAGGGGAGGTTGGAAGTACCCACTATCAAAGAGGGACAGGATCAAAGTAGGGAATGGACCAGGTGGGAGGTAAGACAGGTGGGAGGGAAATATAAGCAGTCTTTTACAATATATCTACTATGGTAATGTTTTGCATAGATACACATGTACAACACATACTGAATTGCTTATCTTCGCAGAGGGAGTGGGTGACAAAGGAGAAAGGGAATGGATCTGAAAATCGAAGTTTTAAAATTAAATGTTTCATAAGATGCCCAGGCAGTGGGGCTCAGAGATTCACCTTGCCCTAATGGCAAAGTCAAAGGGGGTATGGGCGAAGATATGGGAGAGAGCAGATTGGATGAGGGGATATCTAGTGGGACTGCTATTCTGGGGTGGTGGGTAGGGAAAAATAGGGGAAAATGTAACTCATAATCTGGTGGAAATGAATGATGTAAACCAGAAGTTAATAAAACATTTGTTTAATTAAAAAAATGAAATAAAAGAAAAAAAGAAAGAAAAAAAAGTTGACCTATTTACATTCCCACATGGAAAAACAATAACTGTTACTGATGAAACCTTTCTCAGTATGAAAATAGCGGAAGAAGGGTATATGGACATATGAATACATATGTGAATGTGTGTATATATGTTTACAGGTATACATGGACAGACAGCACAGGTTGAATTTTGTGGGAAGGGATGATACTTAAGGGCAGAAGTTAAGAGGTGAGAGAATAAAGTGGCAATAGGACATGGGGAGAGACAGGGGTAGGGCAAACTATCTCATGTAGAAGAAGCAAGGGGATGTGGTTACAGGGGAGGGGAAGAACAGGAAGGCAAAAAGGAAAAACCATATTTTCATTGAATTTGGCTCAGGGAGAGATTGAGATACATACTAAATGGGATATGTCAACCTGCTGGAGAGTAGGCAGAAGGGCGATGACAGGGGGGATGATGGAGGGGAGGGCATTCTGGGGGGGTGTTTGGAAGTACTCACTATCGAAGAGGGACAGGATCAAAGTAGGGAATGGACCAGGTGGGGTGTGTGATGGGTGGGAGGGAAATATAAGCAACCTTTTACAATATATCTACTATGGTAATGTTTTGCATAGCTATACATGTACAACACATACTGAATTGCTTATCTTCCCAGAGGGAATGGTGGACAAGGGAAGAAGGGAATGGATCTGAAATTAGAAGTTTTAAAATGAAATATTTCAAATATATATAAATACTATTATTAATACTATTTTGTATGTAATTGGGAGATAAGATGTTCAGGCATTGGGGCACAGAGATTCACCTTGCCCTAATGGTAAAGTCGAAGGGGGTATGGGAGAAGATATGGGAGAGAGCAGATTGGATGAGGGGATATCTTGTGGGACTGCTATTTGGGGGTCATGGTTAGGGGAAAAATGGGGGAAAAATTAACTCAAAATCTGGGGGAAATGAATGATGTACACCAGAAGTTAATAAAGCAGTTGTTAAAAAATAAAATAAAATAAAATCAGAGGATGCAACCAAAAAAAAAAAAAAGAAAGAAAAAGAAAAGAAATATATTACCTCTGGAAGAAGACAACTGCACATTTTGACAGCTCTGCTATTCTTTTCTGCTAATTATTAAAAGAAGTATATGTTTTAGCCTTGATTCTGCAAATTAAAAAAGAAGAAAACCGAGCTTTCCATACCTTGTCATAAGATTTAGGGACATTTTTAAGATCCACATCGAAGAAGTTTCCAATGAATGGAAGAGGAAATGGGCCTGGAGGAAGTTTCCAACTGCTGTAAATCTGCTTCCATACTGAGACAAAGAGTAGGAAAACAAACCAAATTAGCAAGGCAAGACTAGCACCAAAAACAGCCATTGGAGCCTTGGTGTTTTTCCTGCTAAGTCAAGATGCAGCAGGGAACCATTTTTTATAAAGCATCCTGCAAACACAATCTGACTAGTTGAATAATAACTAGTCTGTTCAAAGTCATTAGCTATCAGTTTGTCTTGGCTGGCATTTCAAAGTTTGACTTCTTATGTTTTGAGTGCCCTAATCTAATTATCGAGAAAAATATTGAGATTAAACATTAGAGTTCTGGAATCTGCAAGCATTCTGGCTTGATTTCATGTGTCATCAGTGTCAACAAAAGGAGTATAAACAAGCTTTCCCAATACATATGTTAGAAATCCAGGTGAATCCAGGGGATTAAACAGAGAGAGAATTCATTCTTCCAATAGTATCTGATCCAGGGAGTAAAAGCTTGGGTAATGTGTTCTTGTTTTGGAACATGGCATGGAGGCAGAATTTTAATGATGACAGGACTCATGCTCTAGCATTCACCAAAGCACTTGATACTTTAGCAATTGCTTGGTAATGGAATTACATGGTGATATGGAAAGCCATCAGCTAGCAGCTGAAAAATTCTTCATTCAAACTTTCTATATCCCACAAAAGTGATAATATATACACTATCATTAGTAACATTTCAACTTATCGATCACTGGAAATATTGTCATTACCAATTTGTACCTTTGCATATTTACCATGTTTCCTCACCCTCCATTAGCTTCCATCCAAACAAAGGGCCTTGGCACAAAGGAATAAATCTGACATGTAACTTGAAGGAGAAGACATATATCTGTTGCTAATGGGGTAGGGTCTCTTTGCTTCAAAATAGACTTGCCTCTTTAATAGAATTATTGCTAATTTTTCTCTTCCCTACCCACAACACCAACTACAGTTAGATCAAAACCACAGTTTAAAAAGAAGATGTGATTTTGCCCCCGATCCTCAAGGGGAAATGATCATCAAGTTTCAGGAATTCTAAAAACAAACAGTATATTTAAATATGACTGATCTAGACCAAGAATAATAGAATTGAATTAATGCATTCGATATTATATTTTTGCTCTCTGTTTCACCTCGTCAGTTTCTTTTCTAGTAGGTAGAAGAATGCTGATTCTTCTCTCTTCTCTCTCTCTCTCTCTCTCTCTCTCTCTCTTTCTCTCTCTCTCTCTCTCTCTCTGTCTCCCCACCCTCTCCTTCCCTCCCTCCCTCCCTTTTTCTTAGTGTCCCTGAAGAAATACTACTTTTCCTTCTGGTTCCAACCTCTTTGTAGAAATGTTTATGTGTCTATATCACTATAGATTTTTTTTTTTGCTTTTTGGAGGAGGGAAGGTGAGGCAATTGGGGTTAAGTGACTTGCCCAAGGTCACATGGCTAGTTTTTGTGTTGTGTCTAAGTCTGGATTTGAACTCAGGTCCTCCTGACTCCGGGGTCAGTGCTCCATTCACTGCACCACTAGCCACCCCTCACTATAGATTTTTAAAGAATTTTTTTTAGTTATAGAAGTCATTTTTGTACTTTTATATACTTATAGTGAGCCAGAAATATCTATGAGACACCTAGGTAGTTTAATGGATAGGTGCCAGGCCTGCCTGGAGTCAGGAAGACTCATTTTCCTGATTTCCAATCTGGCCTCAGATACTTACTATATGACTCTGGGCAAATAACTTAGTCTCTTTGCTTCAGTTTACTCATCTGTAAGTTGAACTGGAGAAGGAAATAGCAAACCACTCCAGTATCTTTACTATGAAAATTCTAAATACAGTCATGAGAAGTTGTACACAAAAGAACACTGACTGAACAAGAAGAAATATCCTTGAAAATCTATGTGCTTGGATGTTTTGGTGAAATATTACCCACTTCCTTCTTAGAAAAGATTTCCATTTATTTTGAATGCTATTAAGCCAGCCACATTCCAATATTTTAAATATGTTTTGGGTCAAGTGATAGCTGTGAATGGTGCCAGGGTACACTAGCCTCTTCCCATTTTCCAAACATTTCTGGGTTCTAACATGGTAGTGCTGGAGGTTCTCTGGTTCCACTTTATATGCCTAGGAAGATGAGTCCATAAATTCAACAGTATTCCACATTTATAGGATCCAAAAATTCAGTGTTATTGCAAACATCTACCTTCCCTGGTTTGGAAACAGGATCCAGATTTGCAAGCAACGCAGAACAAAACTGCCCCAAGCCCATAGTTTTATACTTATCGTTCATTCATTCCAGTAGGCTGGGTTTATGTTTTATTGCCACTTCATTCTGTCAATGGCTAGCTCTGGCCATCTCACAGCAGAGCAGAGGATCTGCCACTGTTTTTCTATGTACTTACCTCTCACACTCTCCTGAGTCTGTGGTTTCTTCTTCTAGGAACACATTTGAGAGGCTTGACTCAGTGCCTCCAATACTTAGTACCATACCTGGCATATAGTAGAAACTTAAATACATTTTTATTGATTGACTCTCTATGGGTCAGCTACTGCCATCTCTTGGGACATATGGCTCCTTTATTTTCTGGTGTAATATGACTCAACAACTCAATCACTTGTAACAAGTGCAATTTGCAGCTACATGTGACTTCATTTCAATCTATTTTGTTAGTTCTATCTGTGTCCTCTGCTCTGGGTCCCCCTGATGTCCTAACTTCTTTATAAGAGTAACCCCAAATATTGTAATCAGTATAAAGTACACAGTTAGTCAATCAATGTGGCAAAGGGCACAGCAAACCAAAGAACAAGTATAAAACAGAGATATCTTTGATGTCAAAAGTTGGCAGGAAAAGGTACATCTTTTTGCTGATTGTGTAATATTCCCAAATTATAAGAATCTAAGGTTGTATTTATTTTCTTATCTGACTTTTCCCTTATCTCTTTAAATTATATAAATGCCTAAGGTGGTATTTTGTTTGCTTTCGTATCTGATTTTTCTCCAATCCCATCAGGAAGTGTTGCTATTCCAAGAAAGTAAAGATAAAGATGAGTTTTCTTGATTCCAAGCCCAGTGCTCTATTCACTGGGCCACCTAGCTGCACCACCTCCCTTTACAGGTAACCAACAGTAATTAGCATGCCAGTTTCATTTAACAATTACCATCAACTAGTTTTTTTTTTTTTTAAAGCAATTGGGGTTAAGTAACTTGCTCAAGGTTACACGGCTAGTCATTATTTATGTATGGGTGCTCATTTTCTGAGGCCGGTTTGGATCCCAGGTCATCCCAACTCCGAGGCTGGCTCTCTGACTCACTGCACCACCTAGACACCTCGCATCAACTAGTTTTTTAAAAAAGGATATTCACTTTCAAGATTTTAGCAAAAACAGAAGTTTCAAATATTTCTGCTCCCTAACATTTGGAGGTATTCCTTCCCTGATCCCATTTGGGTCTCTAGGGAAAGAAATATTGAACTTAAGATAGTCTCTACATTTAATTTGTCCCATCAAATTTATTTCCAAAATGTGGTCTACCAAGTACTTAAGTCTTTGTCTTAGTTACTATTGGTCTGATTAAAGCATCATGAGTTAATGTCGAAAATCCTTAATTCTTAGAAGTTTCACTTAGTGTCCCCATACTTTATCAGCTTCTATGTGTATGCTATAGCAAGCAGAGAGAGTTTGTAAGTTTGTACCGGAGTTCCCAGGTATAATATAGATAGTCGTGGGACTACATTGGCTTTGCTCCAACACATCTCTTACAATCATAAAAAAGCAGAGGTTAATTCTTTTGTTATAACAGATTTTATTGATATAGTATATATATATATATATATATATATATATATATATATATATATATTTTTTTTTTTTTTTCAATCAAAGAGTCTTGATTCAATCAAAGGCAAGACTCAATCAAAGGGCACTTGATTGGCTAAAACTCAATCCAGAAAACAGGAAAGAATTCTTCTTTGCTTCTTATAATAAGGAAATTTTTCTTTTTTTGTTAGTGACTTTCTTGGGGTAAATGATCATTAATAGAATCTCTGCTTCATTGGATATGGCTATTTAATCACTTTATTAATTCAAATAAATTTAAATTTTTTTTTATTTCAGAATGTTTGTGTTCATTGACTGGTTCACCAACTTTGCATTAGTGTTTTAGTCTTTCTACAACCCTTCTAACACCTACTGTTCCCATCTTTTGCCTTCGTTGACAGTTTTCTGGCTATGAGGTCAAATCTAAATGTTGTGGTGATTTGCATTTCCGTTATTATTAGCACTTTTAATATGGTTGCTAATAGTTTGCAACTCTTTACCTAAAAACTTTTTGTATATATCCTTTGACATATTTATTGGGGAATGACTTTTGTTTGTGTTACTTGTCCCTATATGTTGGGTACCAAACTCTGATTAGAAATAATTGTGACAAATGTTTTTCCATCAGTGGAAAACATTTTTTCTTTCTTTTTTATAATCTATTTTTTATTAATTTATTAGTTTAGTTTCAGTTAACAAGATTCAATTACATAGTTCCTTGATTTTCAAATTTCCTTTACTTCCCTCCCCCCTCCCCACAAGACAGCATATAGTCCAGTATAGGGTCTGCAAATGCATTCATATTAGACATTATTCCAATTACAAAGGTGTATTGTACTAGGTGGGATGAAAGATGGTAAGGAAGAAATAAAACCAAACAATGAAAAGAACAAGATCATTTAGTTTGCTTCCATCAGGATTCAGGCTCCGTTCTTTCTAGTTATATCTCTGGATGGCGCATTTCTCACTTTCTTGAGTCTTTCAGGATTAACTTATATCACTGCATTGCTGAAAAGAGTCCAGTCTGTCTTAGTTGGTCGTCACAGATATGGTATGTCTGTGATTGTATACAAATTTCTTCTGATTCTACTCTTCTCGCTCAGCATCAGTTTGTATAAGTCTCTCCAGGTAATTATGAAATCCGTCACCTCCTCGTTTCTTATAGCACAATAATATTCCATTACATTCATATACCACAACTTGCTTAGCCATTCCCCAATTGATGGGCACCCCTTTAGTTTCCAATTCTTTGCAACCACAAAAAGGACTGCTAAAAATATTTTTGTACATATGGGTCTTCCTCCCACTTCTATGATCTCTTTGGGATATAACCCTAGAAGTGGTATGGCTGGGTCAAAGGGTATGAAATTATTTATAATCCTTTGGGCATAATTCCAGATTGCTCTCCAGAATGGTTGGATAAGTTCACAACTCCACCAGCAATGTATTAGTGTTCCAATTTATCCACATCCTCTCCAGCATTTGTCACTTTCTTGTTTTGTCATCTTAGCAAATCTGACTGGAGAGATGTGGTATCTCAGAGTTGTTTTGATTTGCATTTCTCTAATTAATAGTGATTTAGAGCATTTCTTCATATGCTTATAGATATCTTTAATTTCTTTCTCTGAAAACTTCCTGTTCATATCCTTTCACCATTTATCAATTGGTGAATGACTTGTATTCATATAGATTTGGCTCAATTCTCTATAAATTTTAGAAATGACTCCTTTATCAGAGACACAAGTTGTAAAAATTCTTTCCCAATTTCCCACCTCCCTCTTGATCTTGGTTACATTGGCTTTGTTTGTGCAGAAGCTTTTCAATTTAATGTAATCAAAATTATCCATTTTGCATTTTATAATGCTCTCTGATTCTTGTTTGGTCCTAAAATCTTCCCCTCTCCACAAATCCGTCAGGTAAACTATTCCTTGCTTTCCCAAATTGCTTACAGTATCATCCTTTACACCTAGATCATGCACCCATTTAGACTTGATTTTGGTATATGGTGTTAGATAGTGATCTATGCCCACTTTCTGCCATACTGTATTCCAGTTTTCCCAGCAGTTTTTGTCAAACAGTGCATTCTTATCCCAAAAACTGGGGTCTTTGGGTTTATCGAACACTAGATTACTATATTCCTTAACTGCTGGGTCTCCTGCGCCTAATCTATTCCATTGATCCACTACTCTACACCTCTGCCAGTACCAAGCAGTTTTGATGACTGCTGCTGTATAATACAGATTAAGATCTGGCATAGCTAGTCCACCTTCCCTAGCATTTCTTTTCATTAATTCCCTTGATATTCTAGACCGTTTGTTTTTCCAAATAAATTTTGTTATTATTTTGTCTAACTCTAGAAAGTAGTTTTTTGGTAAATTGATTGGTATGGCACTAAATATATAGTTTAGTTTGGGTAAAATTGTCATTTTTATTATATTAGCTCGACCCAGCCATGAGCAATTGATATTTTTCCAACTATTTAGATCTGCTTTTATTTGTGTGAGAAGTGTTTTGTAGTTGTGATCATATAGATTCTGGGTTTGCTTTGGCAAGTAGATTCCCAAATATTTTATAATGTCTACAGTGACTTTAAATGGGATTTCTCTTCTATCTCTTGCTGTTGAGTTTCATTAGAGATGTACAGGAATGCTGAGGATTTATGTGGGTTCATTTTATATCCTGCAACTTTGCCAAATTTATTTATTGTCTCAAGTAGTTTTTTACTTGATTCTCTAGGATTCTCTAAGTATATCATCATATCATCTGCAAAGAGTGACAGCTTGGTCACTTCTTTGCCTAATTTGATTCCTTTGATTTCTTTTTCTTCTCTAATTGCTACTGTTAGTGTTTCTAGTACCAGATTGAATAAGAGGGGTGATAGTGGACACCCTTGTTTCACTCCTGATCTTATTGGAAAGGCTTCTAGTTTATCCCCATTGCATATAATACTTGCTGATGCTTTTAAATAGATGCTATCAACTATTTTAAGGAAAACTCCATTTATTCTTATACTTTCTAGTGTTTTTCATAGGAATGGATGTTGTACTTTGTCAAAAGCCTTTTCTGCATCTATTGAGATGATCATGTGGTTTCTGCTAGTTTTATTGTTGATATGCTCAATTATACTAATGGTTTTCCTAATATTAAACCATTCTTGCATTCCTGGAATGAATCCTACCTGATCAGAGTGTATTATTTTTGTGATAAGTTGTTGGAGTCTTTTGGCTAATATTTTATTTAGAATTTTTGCGTCTATATTCATGAGGGAAATTGGTCTATAATTTTCTTTCTCTGTTTCATCTCTTCCTGATTTAGGAATCAGTACCATATTTGTGTCATTGAAAGAGTTTGGTAGGACTCCTTCTTCACTAATTTTCCCAAATAGTTTGTAAAGTATTGGAATCAATTTTTCTTTAAATGTTTGATAGAATTCACTAGTGAACCCATCTGGCCCTGGAGATTTTTTTCCTGGGGAGTTCATTGCTGGCTTGTTTGATTTCTTTTTTCTGAGATGGGGTTATTTAGGTAATTCACTTCCTCTTCAGTTAATCTGGGCAACTTGTGATTTTGTATATATTCATACATTTCACTAAGATTGTCACATTTGTGTGCATACAATAGGGAAAAATAATTCATCATTATTTTTTTTTATTTCCTCTTCATTAGAGGTAGATTCTCCCTTTTTATTTATGATACTCATAATTTGGTTTTCTTGTTTCTTTTTTTATCGTATTGATTAAGGGTCTATCAATTTTGTTGATTTTTTTTTCATAAAAGCAGCTCTTAGTTTCATTTATTAATTCAATAGTTTTCTTAATTTCAATTTTATTAATCTCTTCCTTGGTTTTCAGTATTTCTAATTTAGTACTAAATTGGGGATTTTAGATTTGTTCTTTTTCTAGCTTTTTCAATTGCATGTCCAATTAATTGACCTCCCTTCTCTCTGCTTTAATTAAGTATGCACTCAGGGATATAAAACTTCCCCTGAGAACTGCCTTTAGTGCATCCCACAAATTTTGGTATGTTTGGTATGTTGTCTCATTATTATCATTCTCTTGAATGAAATTATTGATTTATTCTATAATTTCTTCTTTAGGATTAAATTGTGCAATTTCCAATTAGTTTTTAGTCTATCTTTCCCTGGCCCTTAATTGCATATAATTTTTATTGCATCATGATCTGAGAATGATGCATTTAACATTTCTGCCTTTTTGCACTGAATTGTGAGGTTTTTATGCCCTAGCTTCATTCTTGATGGTGCCTTTCAGTAGGATATAGTTTCCTTCCTTATCTCTTTTAATTAGATCTATTTTTGCTTTTGCTTTATCTGAGATAAGTATTGCTACCCCTGCTTTTTTTTTACTTTAGCTGAGGCATAATAAATTTTACTCCAACCTTTTACCTTTACCCTGTGGGTATCCCTTTGATTCAAATGTGTTTCTTGTAGACAGCATATTGTAGGATTGTGCTTTTTAATCCATTCTGCTATCCTCCTCTGTCTTATGGGAGAGTTCATCCCGTTCACATTCACAGTAATGATTACTATCTGTCTCTTCCCCTCCATCCTATTCCCTCCCCTGTTTATGTTTTTGTTTCTTCCTTCTCCCTTCCCCTCCTTGAAGTTTTCCCTTTTGACCACCGCCTCCCTCAGTGTTCCCACCCAGTGATCCCCCTTCTTAACCTACCCTCTCACCTTACTACTGTTTTCCTCCCTTCTAATTGCCCCCTTTAGTCTCCTCCTCTTCACCCCCCCCTTACCCTCCCACTATCTATAGGATACAATAAATTTTTAGACTTAGAGGGGGATGGAGCCAAGATGGCGGAGTAGAAACAGCTGATCCAAGCCACTCTGCCCCCAGATTCCCCCCCAAACTATGTAAAAGGGGACTCTGAACAACTTCTGGTGCCCCAGCACACACAGAACAACACAGAGAAGCTAACCGCCTGCTGAGGACAGCCCAGCAGCCCTGCAGGAAGGACCAGCACAGCACTCTGGGAGCCGGCAGCGAAGCACAGAGTGCAGAGAGTGTCGAGCTGAGCTCAGGTCCCCATGAGCCTAGGTTTTAGCCCCAGGGTGGCAGGGCCAACAGCCGGCTGGAGGAACCCCAGAACACCAGCAACTGTGGAGATTCCAGAATTATCAACATAGACATGCTGAGGACAAAGTAAGAGGTTAGTGTCCTGTGGACTTTGGGACCAGTATTTGGGGAATGCGTCGGCTCCCTCCCCTGGGGGCTAGAAGCTGCTGAGGAGACACGCCATTTTGTAGTTTTCAGAGGCAGCTCCAGCTCCTGGCCTGCAATTAATTGTAGGGAGATCCACCGATCAGTCTTGGGGGGGTAATCGCTCTTGCTTTAACCTACCTGGATGTGGATTGTGATCTAGGGTGGAAGTCGTGGGTGGGTTTACAGCTTGCCAGAAACGGAAGTTGCCCCCCACACTTTTGGGACGAAAATTCCTCTATCTGGCCTTAAAGCCATAGTGTGGCAACAAGCCCAAAAGTCAAGTAATTAAGTGGCAACATGCCAAGGCAAAGGAAACAGAAAAATGCAACCCTAGACTCCTATTTTGGGGGCATAGAGCGGGAAAAGGACTGTGAGGTCAGAAGTCCTGCTCCAAAAGCCCCAGGGGAAAACATGAGCGGGTTGCAGGCCATAGAGGACCTTAAGAGGGACTTTAAAAATCAAATAAGAGAAGTGGAGGAAAAATTGGAAAGAGAAATGAGAAGGATGCAGGAAAAGTATGAAATGAGGGTCAACAGCCTGACTGAAGAAAACAACACCTTAAAAAATAGACTAACGGGCGGCTAGGTGGCGCAGTGAATAGAGCGCCGGCCTGGAATCAGAAGGACCTGAGTTCGGAGCCGGCCTCGACACCTAATCCGCACAAACAAAACCCCGTGTAACCTGGGCAGTATTCTGCCCTAAAGGCGGCTAGGTGGGCAGTGAGAGAGCGCGGCCTCGGGTTGACCCGAGATCAATCGGCCTCAGAAAATGAGCACAGCATAATAATGACTAGCCGTGTAACCTTGAGCAAGTTATACCATTGCTTAAATAGACTAACTCAAATGGCAAAGGAGGCCCAAAAGGGCAATGAGGAGAAGAATGCCTTAAAAAGTCTAATTTGCCAGATGGAAAAAGAATCTCAAAAGTTCACTGAGGAGATTCATTCCTTCAGAGTTAGACTGGAGCAAATGGAAGCTAATGACTTTATGAGAAATCAAGATGCTGTTAAGCAGATCCAAACAAATGAAAGACTAGAAGGCAATGTGAAATATCTCATGGGAAAAACCACTGACCTGGAAAATAGATCCAGGAGAGACAATTTAAAACTTATTGGACTACCTGAAAGCCATGATCAAAGAAAGAACCTAGAAATCACCCTTCAAGAAATTCTCAAGGAAAATTGCCCTGATGTTTTAGATCCAGAGGGCAAAATAGAGGTTGAAAGAATCCACAGATCACCTCCTGAAAAAGATCCCAAAAAGAAAACTCCCAGCAATATTATAGCCATGTTCCAGAATCCCCAGATCAAGGAGAAAATACTACAAGCTTTGCGTGCTGCCTGCTCCCAGACCACTGCTCTGGTCCTTCCTGCAGTTCTGCTGGGCTGTCCTCAGCAGGAGGTTAGCTTCTCTGTGTCGTTCTTTGGGTGCTGGGGCTCCAGAAGTTGTTCAGAGTCCCCTTTTACATAGTTTGGGTGGAATCTGGGGGCAGAGTGGCTTGGATGAGCTGTTTCTACTCTGCCATCTTGGCTCTGCCCCCCTTGTTTACCTTTTTATGTCCTTCTGGAGTCTTGTAATTGGAGATCAAATTTTCAGTTGAGCTTTGGCTTTTTCATCAGGAAAGTCTGGAAGTCCCTTACTTCATTAAATGTCCATCTCCTTGCCTGAAAGATTATGCTCAGTTTTGCTGGGTAGTTAATCATTGGTTGTAGTCCTAGCTCTCTTGCCCTACAAAATATCAAATTCCAGTCCCGCCGCTCTTTTAATGTAGAAGCTGCTAGGTCCTATGTGATCCTAACTGTAGTTCCTCGATATTTGAATTGTTTCTTTCTGGCTGCTTGTAGAATTTTTTCTTTAATCTTGTAATTCTGGAATTTGGTTACTATATTTCTTGGAGTTTTCAGTTTGGGATCTCTTTCAGGAGGAGTCCCAGGAGGAGTCTGGTGAATTCTATCGATAGCTATTTTATCTTCTGATTCCAGGACCTCAGGACAGTTTTCTTTGACAATCTCTTGGAGGATGTTGTCTAGACTGCTTTTTTCATCATGGCTTTCTGGTAGACCAATAATTCTTAAGTTGTCTCTCCTGGATCTGTTCTCTAGGTCAGTTATTTTTCCAGTGAAATATTTTACATTTTCTTCCAATTTTTAGATTGGTTTTTTTTGATTGACTCCTGCTGCATCATAGATTTCTGAGTTTCAGTTTGATTGTATCTACTTTTTAGCGAATTATGGTCTTCAGTTAGTTTTTGAAGTTCCTTTTTTAGGGAGGCATTTTCTTTTTCCAAGTTGGTCACTGCCTCCCTGATTTGGTCTTTAAAATTTTTCTTAAGCTCCTCCAGGAATGCTATTTGGGCTTGAGACCAGATCATGTTTCCTTCTGTGGTCTCAGGTGTGGGTAGAGAGTCTATATTGTCCTGTGTATGTTGTTGTTCTTGCCCTGCATAGTATGCTCAAATAGACTTTCTTGCCTTCCCCTTCTCCTTTTCAGCTTCCTTCCTTCCCATTGTGACTTCCTGTTTCTTAGTTTCTCAGGCTATGAGTTTAGCACCTGATCCTTGACTTTGAATACCTCTGGGTGGCTAGTTTATGGCTAAGTCAGGGAAGTCAGTGAGGAATGTAGGTGTGTAGGTGGGGGTGAGTCTGACCACTTCAGATTTCTGCCTCTATACCCCTGGGCTATAAGTAGGCTTTTGTTGGTGAGGTGAGGTGAAGCTTGTTGTGACCCCTCCCTCTCTTCTCTTCAGACTCCTGGCTGTCTCAGTTACATCCCTTCTTGGATATTCTCAAGCCTGAGGCTATTTCCACTAACTTGGGATTTCAATCTGGGTGGGAGACTTATCTTTGGGTTTTCTGCTTCATGAAGGAGGGATGGGAGGGTCAGAGCAGCTAGAATTTACTTTGCCATTCCAGCCCCTGTATTATACAGGCAGGCAGTTTCTAAACTTCCAGGCTGGGGGCCGAATGCAGCTGGAGAAGCCACTCTCTCCACTGGGGGCCCGACTCTCCTACCTGGCTCCAATGATCCTTTCCCTCCTGGAGATGACTGTGATTCATCCTTGGTAAGTCTGCAAGCTGGGGCTTTTTCTCTCTCTGGTGTAGTCTGCTTGTCTGCTCTTAGGTCTGAGCTGTGCAGACCCCATGTGCTCTGCACTCGACTTGTCCGGACACACTGGGTAACCTCCTGGGCTGGATTCTGCCACGCTCTGTCTTCCAGTGGGCTCTGTCACTCCGGAATCCGCTCAGATTCACCCTTTGAGACTTAGTGACTGAGGAGCTCAGCGAGGTTACTGCTTCCTTTTCACCATCTTGGCTCCGCCCCCCCATGTGAAAACATTTTTTCTTATCTTGTTTTGAAGGTGGTGCTGGTGGTGGGGTGGTTGTTTGTGCAGCAGTTTTTCAATGACATATTGAGACAGCTAGGTGGTGCAGTGGATAGAACACTGGCCCAGAGTAAGAAAACCTGAAATTAGATCTAGCCTCAGACCCCTACTAATTGTATGACCCTGGTCAAGTTTCATAAGCTCTGTGTGTCTAAGTTTACTCAAATATAAAAATAATAGCACTTACCTCCCAGGGTTGTTGTAAAGATTAAGTGAGGTAATCTTTGTAAAGCATATGGCACAGTATCTGTAACATAGGAAGGACTTAATAAAGTTTATCTTCTTCCTCCATATAATCAAATTATCTACTTTATCTCTTGTAATTACCTTTAGTCTTGTTTAGTTAAGATTATATCTCCTACCCATAGCTGAAAAGATATCTGGTCAGAGATAGATAAGTGCATACATGCATACATACATACATACATGCATCAGTTGTTGTTTGTCCTTCATTTTGTTTTTTTGTTTTTTGCTTTTTGGAGGGGGAAGGTAGGGCAATTGGAGGTTAAGTGACTTGCCCAAGCTCACAAGGATAGTTTGTGTTAAGTGTATGAAGCAGATTTGAACTCAGGTCCTCCTGATTCCAAGGCTGGTGCTCTATTCACTGTGCCACCTAGGCACCCCTGTCCTTCATTTTTGAAGAGGACCATGGCATCAGTGAAATAATGACATGAGTTGCAGTTGACTTTGATTTGAGTGAGGGTGGGCTGTACAAGTTCACCAGCTTCACTTTCTTCTCCAGAGCCATCTGGATCTAGTGACCAGATCTTCATCAGGATGACTGGAGATGGCACAGGATGCAATGGGAGACCCTGGCCCTTTTAGGCTAAGGCCTTTTCATGGTACTCACTTAGAGTGAGGTAATGCCCATTCAGTGAATAGGGCTCTTAAAGAAGTGAGTCAAGGGATGGCCCACTTAATTAGAAAAAAAGAAAACAAAAAAAAATCAAGCTGGGAGGGGAAGACCCTCAGGGTTGCTATTACAAAGAGAAACAGTTACCATTAACATTCACTCTATGCCAGGAGGGCCCAAAATATAGCCCTGAAGTGGAGCTTGGGCAGGGAACTATTGTGGTCCAATCTATGAGCTTCAGAGTGAACTGGGTTTAAGGTTTTGTGACAGGAAGGAAGAAAGGAAGAGGGAAGGAAGGAAGGAAAGAAGGAAGGTAAAAAGGAAGGAAGGAAGTTAAAAGGAAGGAAGACCCAGTAAACCCCAAGTTAAGTGGGTAGCTTCAAGTCATCAAAATTTACCTTCTTTTGGAGAGAAGAAAGAGGAAAAGAGGGAGAGGGAGAGGGAGACAGAGAGGAGGAGCTAAGTTACCTATCCATTCATAACTATGGAATCTGGCATAAAATGTTAGTTTAAGCTTAATTTCTGCCAGAATGCTTCTTGGTTTTTACAGAGGATCCTGTCAAATAGAGAAATCTTGCCTTGGTAGGTTTTTTGTTTATTTGTTTTTATGAAAAACTATTTTATCAATAAAGATCCATTATGCCTGATTATTACCCGTCTAGTCTGTTCTTTGACCTACTTTACTATTTTTTATTAATTTATTTATTTTAGTTGTCAGCATTCATTTCCAAAAGACTCATGATGGAAAGGGCTATCCACATCCAGGGAAAGAACTACAGAGTCTGAATGCAGATTAAAGCAAACTAATTGCTCTCTCTCTTTTTTATTTTGTTTTCTTCCTCCTTTCTTGTTCATTCCATTGGTTATGATTCTTTACAACTTGACTAATGTTTAATGTTAATGTATTTGTAGAACATATATCCAATTGCATGACACCATGGAGGGGGGAGAGGAAAAGAGAGGGAGGGAGAGAGAGAAAATTTGGAACTCAAGGGATTATGGAACTGAATGTTGTGAACAAAGAGTAAATTAATTAATTAAAAAAAAAAGTTTTGAGTTCCAAATTTTATTCCTCCCACTCCTCCCATTCCCCTGAAGTGGTAAATAATCCAGTTTAGGTTATACATATGCATTCATGTAGAATATTTACTATTGGTCATTTCATGGAAGAAAAGAAAGAAAGAGGGGGCAGAGCCAAGAGGGCAGAGTAGAAATAGCGCATCCAAGGTACTTTTCCCCTAGATCACCTCCAAACCATGTAAAAGGGGACTCCGAACAACTTCTGGAGCCCCAGCACCCCCAGAAGGACACAGAGAAGCTAAACTCCTGCTGAGGACAGCCCAGCAGCCCTGCAGGAAGGGCCAGCACAGTGCTCTGGGAGCCAATAGCCCAGCCAGGGGAGAGCTGAGCCCAGGTCCACTTGAGCCTCGGTGTTAGCCCCAGGACAGCCAGGCCAGCAGCTGGCCAGAGTGACCCCAGAACACCAGCAACTGTGGATATTCCAGAATTATCAACCCAGACATGCCTAGGACAAAGTGAGAGGTTAGTGCCCTATGGATTTGGGACCAGTATTTGGGGAGTGCGTCGGCTTTCTCCCCTAGGGGCTAGAAGCTGCTGAGGAGACTCGCCATTTTGCAGTTTTCAGTGGCAGCTCCAGCTCCTGGCCTTCAAACTGTAGGGAGATCCAGCAATCAGTCTTGGTGGGGGGGTAACCGCTCTTGCTTTAACCTCCCTGGATCTGGATTGTGGCCTGGGGTGGAGGTCATGGGATGGGTATCCAGCTTGCCAGAAATGGAAGTTATGAAGACCCCAACTTTGGGATGGAAGCCCCCCTGTCTGGTGGCAGAGTCCTACTGTGGCAACAAGCCCAAAAGTCAAGTAATTAAATGGCAACATGCCAAGGCAAAGGAAACAAAATAAACAGAAAAATGCAACATTACACTCCTATTTTGGGGGCAAAGAGGATCGAATCATGGAACAGAAAGAGGACTGTGAGGTCAGAAATTCTGCTCCAAAAGCCCCAAAGGAAAATATGAGCGGGTTACAGGCCATAGAGGACCTTAAGAAGCGCCTGAGTTCAGATCTGGCCTCAGACACTTAATGCACACACAAACAAAAACCTAGCCTGACCTTGGGCAAATTACTTAACCCCAATTTCCCTCCAAAAAGCAAAAAAAAAGAGCCGAATTTGCCAGATGGGAAAAGAATCTCAAAAGCTCACTGAGGAGATTCATTCCTTCAGAGTTAGACTGGAGTAAATGGAAGCTAATGACTTTATGAGAAATCAAGTTGCTGTTAAACAGATCCAAACAAATGAAAGAATAGAAGGCAATGTGAAATATCTCATGGGAAAAACCACTGACCTGGAAAATAGATCCAGGAGAGATAATTTAAAAATTATTGGACTACCTGAAAGCCATGATCAAAGAAAGAACCTAGAAATCACCCTTCAGGAAATCCTCAAGGAAAATTGCCCTGATGTTTTAGACCCAGAGGGAAAAATAGAGGTTGAAAGAATCCACAGATCACCTCCTGAAAAAGATCCCAAAAAGAAAACTCCCAGGAATATTATAGCCAGGTTCCAGAATTCCCAGATCAAGGAGAAAATACTACAAGTGGCCAGGAAGAAACAATTTCAATATTGTGGAAACACAATCAGAATAGCACAGGACCTGGCAACTTCTACACTGAGGGATTGAAGGGCATGGAATATGATATTCCAGAGGGCAAAAGAGCTGGAATTGAACCCAAGGGTCACCTACCCAGCAAAACTGAGTGCCTTCTTTCAGGAGAAAATATGGTCATTCAGTGGAATAGAGGACTTTCAAGCATTCTTTTTTTTTTTTAAACAAATACTTTATTAACTTCTGTTTTACATCATTCATTTCCGCCAGGTTTTGAGTTACAATCATTTTCCCCCCATTATTCCCCTACCCAACCTCCCAGAATAGCAGTCCCACAAGATATCGGTTCCTCCAATCTGCTCTCTCCCATACCTTCTCCCATACCCCCATCGACTTTTCATTAGAGGAAGATGAATCTTTGTGTCCCAATGCCTGCACATCTTATCTCCCAATTATAAGCAAAAGAGTATTAATAATAGTATTTATATATATTTGAAACATTTAATGTTAGACCTCGAATTTCAGATCCATTTCCTTCCTCCTTGTCACCCATTCCCTCTGGGGAGATAAGTAATTCAGTATATGTTGTACATGTCTAGCTATGCAAAACATTATCATAGTAGATATATTGTACAAGGCTGCTTATAATTCCTCCCACTCATCCCACCCCCCACCTGGTCCATTCCCTACATGATCCTGTCCCTCTTCTATAGTGGGTACTTCCAACCTCCCCTCACCCCAAGGATGCCCTCCTCTCATCCCCCTTCCCCCTATCCTGCTGCAGGTTGAGATATCCCATTTAGTATGTATGTCATTTTCTCCCTGAACCAAATTCAATGTGAATGTGGTTTTGCCTTTTTAGCCTTCCTTATTCTCCCCTCCTTTGCACCCACTTCCCCTACATGAGATAGTTTACCCTACCATGTCTCTCCCCATCTCCTCTTGCCACTTTCCTCTCTCACCTCATAATTTCATCCCTTGAGTACTCTCCCTTCCCAACAAAATCAACCTATGCCCTCTATCCATATTTAACTGTAACCATATACACACACATTCACATATGTATTCATATGACCACACCCCTTCTTCCATTATTTTCATAGTGAGAAAGATATCATCAGTCACAGTTATTGCTTTTCCATATAGGAATGTAAATAGTTCAACTTTGATAAGTTCCTTTTGATTTCTTTTCCTGATTACCTTCTCAGGCATCTCTTGCTTCTTGTGTCTGGATGTCAAATTTTCTATTCAACTCTGGTTTTTCCTCAAGAATGCTTGAAAGTCCTCTATTCCACTGAATGACCATATTTTCCCCTGAAACAAAATACTCAGTTTTGCTGGGTAGGTGACCCTTGGGTTCATTCCCAGTTCTTTTGCCCTCTGGAATATCATATTCCATGCCCTTCGATCCCTCAGTGTAGAAGCTGCCAGGTCCTGGGCTATTCTGATTGTGTTTCCACAATATTGAAATTGTTTCTTCCTGGCCGCTTGTAGTATTTTCTCCTTGATCTGGGGATTCTGGAACCTGGCTATAATATTTCTGGGAGTTTTCTTTTTGGGATCTTTTTCAGGAGGTGATCGGTGGATTCTTTCAACCTCTATTTTGCCCTCTGGATCTAAAACATCAGGGCAGTTTTCCTTGAGAATTTCTTGAAGGGTGATTTCTAGGTTCTTTCCTTGATCATGGCTTTCAGGTAGTCCAATAATTTTTAAATTGTCTCTCCTGGATCTATTTTCCAGGTCAGTGGTTTTTCCCATGAGATATTTCACATTGCCTTCTAATCTTTCATTTGTTTGGATCTGCTTAACAGCATCTTGATTTCTCATAAAGTCACTAGCTTCCATTTGCTCCAGTCTAACTCTGAAGGAATGAATCTCCTCAGTGAACTTTTGAGATTCTTTTTCCATCTGGCAAATTCGACTTTTTAAGGCATTCTTCTCCTCATTGCCCTTTTGGGCCTCCTTTGCCATTTGAGCTAGTCTATTTTTTAAGGTGTTGTTTTCCTCAGTCAGGCTGTTGACCCTCATTTCATACTTTTCCTGCATCCTTCTCATTTCTCTTTCTAATTTTCCTCCACTTCTCTTATTTGATTTTTAAAGTCCTTCTTAAGGTCCTCTATGGCCTGCAACCCGCTCATGTTTTCCCCTGGGGCTTTTGGAGCAGGACTTCTGACCTCACAGTCCTTTTCCGCTCTATGCCCCCAAAATAGGAGTCTAGGGTTGCATTTTTCTGTTTCCTTTGCCTTGGCATGTTGCCACTTAATTGCTTGACGTTTGGGCTTGTTGCCACACTATGGCTTTAAGGCCAGATAGAGGAATTTTCGTCCCAAACGTGTGGGGGGCAACTTCCGTTTCTGGCAAGCTGTAAACCCACCCACAACTTCCACCCTAGATCACAATCCAGATCCAGGGAGGTTAAAGCAAGAGCGATTACCCCCCAAGACTGATCGCTGGATCTCCCCACGATTTGTAGGCTGGGAGCCAGAAATGCCTATGAAAACTACACAATGGCGTGTCTCCTCAGTGGCTTCTAGCCCCCAGGGGAGGGAGCTGACGCATTCCCCAAATACAGGTCCCAAAGTCCATAGGACACTAACCTCTTACTTTGTCCTAAGCAAGTCTATGTTGATAATTCTGGGGTCGCCACAGTTCCTGGTGTTCTGGGGTTCCTCCAGCCGGCTGCTGGCCCTGCCGCCCTGGGGCTAAAACCTCGGCTCACGTGGACCTGGGCTCGGCTCGGCTCAGCTCCTGCGCTCTGCGCTCTGGGCTCTGCGCGCTGCCGGCTCCCAGACCGCTGCGCTGGTCCTTCCTGCAGGGTGCTGGGCTGTCCTCAGCGGGAGGTTAGCTTCTCTGTGTCGTTCTGTGGGTGCTGGGGCTCCAGAAGTTTTTCAGAGTCCTTTTTTACATAGTTTGTGGAGAATCTGGGGGCAGAGAGGCTTGGATGAGCTGTTTCTACTCCGCCATCTTGGCTCCGCCCCCACTTTCAAGCATTCTTGAGGAAAAAACCAGAATTGAATAGAAAATTTGACATCTAGACACAAGAAGCAAGAGATGCCTGAGAAGGTAATCAGGGAAAAGAAATCAAAAGGAACTTATCAAAGTTGAACTATTTACATTCCTACATGGAAAATCAATAACTGTGACTGATGAAACCTTTCTCAGTATGAAAATAATGGAAGAAGAGTATATGGGCATATGAATACATATGTGAATGTGTGTATATATGTTTACAGTTATACGTGGATAGAGAGCATAGGTTGAATTTGTTGGGAAGGGATTAAGGGGTGAAATTATGAGGTGAGAGAGGAAAGTGGCAAGAGGAGATGGGGAGAGACAGGGTAGGGTAAACTATCTCATGTAGAAGAAGCAAGGGGAAATGGGTAGCCATTTGGGAGGGGAAGAATAGGAAGGCAAAAAAGGCAAAACCACATTCTCATTGAATTTGGTTTAGGGAGAGAATGACATACATACTAAATGGGCTATCTCAACCTGCAGCAGAATAGGGGGAAGGGGAGTGAGAGGGGGGATGATGGAGGGGAGGGCATTCTGGGGTGAGGGGAGGTTGGAAGTACCCACTATAGAAGAGGGACAAGATCAAAGTAGGGAATGGACCAGGTGGGGGGTGGGATGGGTGGGAGGGAATTATAAGCAGCCTTTTACAATATATCTACTATGGTAATGTTTTGCATAGCTAGACATGTACAACATATACTGAATTACTTATATTCCCAGAGGGAATGGGTGCCAAGGGAGGAAGGGAATGGATCTGAAATTCAAGGTCTTAAAATTAAATGTTTCAAATTAAAAAAAAAGAAAGAAAGGAAGGAAGGAAGGAAGGAAGGGGGGGAGAAGGAGAGAGAAAGGAGGGAAGGAAGGAAGAAAGAAAGAAAGAAAAAAAGAAAGAAAGAGAGAGAGAAAGAAAGAAAGAAAGAGAAAAGAAGGAAGGATGGAACAAAGTGAAAGAAGAAAGAGAAAGTAAGGAAAGAAGGAAAGAATTCACTAGAGAAAAAAATATATTATACCCAATAAACAAAAATCAACACTACATCCCTATCAATCAAATGCCAGGTTATCTAAATTTATTAAGGAAAAATAACTGAATTTCAAAAAGATATAGATAATAACTCAGAGTAGGAAACTTTAACATTCCTTTCTCAGAGCAGAATATATGTAAACAAAAGGACAATAACATGAAAAATAGATAACTGAAAATGCATCCAACAATTGTAAACCTAAAAGATATATGAAGTTTCTGAAATGTGAACATTAAAAAATAGGCATCATTCAAAACCACATAGTAACTTTACAAAAATATGTCATGCCCTAGCACCCAGAGAAATTATAAATAAATATGTACAAGGAGAAATACTGACATAGCCTTTCCATACTGTCATACAATAAATAATAGGAATTAATGAATGGAGCATGAATATAAGCAAATGTTCAACCATATATGGAGACAAAGACATCTTGAATGTCAAACAGCAAATCATATGCAATAAGCAGACCATATGATTATAGGATCATGGCGTTGGAGCTCAAAAGGTCATCATGGAGTCCATCATCCTCATTATACAGCTGAGGAAATTGAGGCACAAGGAGGTTATATGGCTTCCCCAAGGTCACACAGTTAGTAAGGGTCTGAGTTTCAATGTATCCAGGTTTAGTGCTTGTATCGTAAACTGAGCTGATAAGACAACATGATAAAATTTCTGGAATGTAACTGAAGCAGTCTTCAAAAAATGATCTTGATAATATACATTAACAAAATAGAGAAAAAGAGAGCATTAATGCACTAAATATGAAATTTAAATATTAGAAAGAAGGAAATAAATAAAAAATAAGACCAAAGGAGGAAATCTTGAAGATTGGAGGAGAAAAAAAATGAATAAAAAATTTAAAAATCATAATTTACTTGATAAAACTCAAAATTTTTATAATGACTAATAAATTAACTTTCAATATGCCTGATTAAAGAGAAGGGGAAAATCAAGTTACTTTTAAAAATGAACAAGATGAAATCACAAAAGAAGCAAAATTTTAAAATGTATTTTAAAGCAACTTTTATACTGTTAATAAAGCTGATATTCAAAAGATTATTTACAAAAAAAATATAAAAATTCTAAATTAACATACTGCCAAGCATAGATTTAATCTAATTTTAGAAAAAGAAAATTTGATGAAGCCAAGATGGCAAACAAAACCCAGGAAATTGCCTGAGTTCTATATAATTTCTCTCAGAAACAACATTAAATCAAGCCTCTAAACTGATTCTCAAGCTACAGAACCTACAAACAGATGGAGTGAAATAATTTTCCAGTTTAGAAGGACTTCAAGAAATATTTTCTCCCTTGGATAAAAAGAGGAGCACAGCTGAGTCCAGATGGTTTCTGAGCAAGCCGGAGGGTCTTAGCCAAAGCATAGAATAGCAGCCAAAGCCCCTCCATTCTAGCTGAGCAGACAGTGGTATGGGAGAATAGGTGTGACACCTCCAGGTCTAGTGCAGAAGGCTAACTGTCAGCCACAGAACCCTGGTACAACAGGTACAACTAAGCCAGACCACCCCAGTTCAGTGGACAAGCCACTAGCACCTGAGGCCTTAGTGTAGGAAGCACAAGAAGCTTGGGACAGTGCTTTCTGTGCCACAGGAGCAGAAAGTTCAACTTTAAAAGTCATGAAATAGACTAAAAAGAGGAGCAAAAAAAACCTCTCAGTAAAATAAAAAAGCCCAGTACATAGAAAGCCACTACAGGGAAGATCAAAACACAAACTCAAAAGAGGGCAACACTGTCAAAATGCCTACATGCAAAGCCTCAAAAGTCTCAAGCCCAAAAAACTTAGAAGAGCTCAAGATTTTAAAAATCAGAAAAGCAGAAGAAAAATTTGGAGAAGGAATAAATAATGTAACAGAGAGTCAATAGCTTGGCCAAAGAAGGACAGAAATTGATTAAAGAAACAATCCCTTTAAAAATACAATTGAGCAAATGGGAAAAAAGTCCACTGAAGAAAAAGATTCCTTAAAAAGTAGAGCTAGTTTAATAGAAAAGGAAATAGAAAAGCTAACTGAAGACAATAATCCATTTAAAAAAATAGAATTGAGCAGATGGAAGCTAATGATTCTATTAGACATCAAGAATCAGTCAAATAACATTTTTCAGTTCTGGGAACCAAGATGGCAGAGTAAGTAGGAAATTACTCTAGCTCACCTACATTCACCTCCAACCAAACCACAAAATAGCACCCCATAACAAGTACTAGAACAATGGCAACAGTAGAAAGACAGAGTAGAATGTTCTTTTAACACAAGAGACTTGGAGGATTGGCAAGAAAGGTCTTTTTCACTTGGGTGAAAAGGGATCACAGTCCAGGATGGGAAGCATCCCAGCAGCAAGCAACAAACCCCATCTCAGCAAGCCAGTGGGACATCCTGAGCCCCAGTGTGATGGAGCAGGCAAATGACAATACCAGGCCCTCCCATGTGACTTTGCATAGCCAGGGGAATTGGCAGACTCCAGTTCCAAGAACTGCTATGTACTTCAGTTAGTACCAAGTGTACAAGCATGCTGCAATGGTTAGACATCCACGTGATTTGGCATGCCCCCAGTGAGCAGGTGTCCTCAAGTGACCTGAACTCCATGTGCTTCAGCACAATCTCTTGGCAGGCCGGCATCCTCTGGCTGTCGGGGGTTCAGCACAGTTCTGGGCAGGTAGGCATCCTCCAGTGACTGGATGTCTATGCGCATCAGCATTGCCCTGGGCAAGCACACTACAGTGGCTGGACCTCCACATGCTTCAGTGTAGCCCCATGGAAATGTAGAAAAGTCCCACCTGTCCTCAGAACATGCTAGGTACTACCACTAGACCCCAGCTGAGCACCAGGTAAGCTGCCAGACTCCTACCACCTCTATCAGTGCCAGTCACTCCCCACCCTACCAACTCTACAAAGCACCATACATGAGGATCCCCCATGGACCTCAGGGCAACATCAGCACAGCACAAGGAAAACAACCAGGGCCTGCAGCCATTGACACAAGGAGCCTGAGACAAAGTCCCATCCATCCTAGGAGCAGAAATTAATTTTTTTAAAGGCTTAACAAAGAATCTGATCATAGAAAGTTATTATAATAACAGGGAAGCCCAAGATATAAACGCAGAAGAAGACAATAGCAAAACCTCTATGGGAAAAACCCCAAAGAAAAATGGGAAGTGGTCCCTAGTCTAGAAAGAACTCAGAGGTGAGCTCAAAAAAGGAGCTTAAAGATCATATAAAAGATGTAAAACTAAAAATGGGAAAAGAAATGAGAGTAATGCAAGTGAATTATGAAAAAGGGATCATCAGCTTAGAAAACTGCTTAAAAAGTAGAATTAGCGAGGGGCGGAGCCAAGATGGCGGAGTAGAAACAGCTCATCCAAGCCTCTCTGCCCCCAGATTCTCCACAAACTATGTAAAAAAGGACTCTGAAAAACTTCTGGAGCCCCAGCACCCACAGAACGCCACAGAGAAGCTAACCTCCCGCTGAGGACAGCCCAGCACCCTGCAGGAAGGACCAGCGCAGTGGTCTGGGAGCCGGCAGCGCGCAGAGCGCAGGAGCCTAGCCGAGCCCAGGTCCACGTGAGCCGAGGTTTTAGCCCCAGGGCGGCAGGGCCAGCAGCCGGCTGGAGGAACCCCAGAACACCAGGAACTGTGGAGACGCCAGAATTATCAACATAGACTTGCCTAGGACAAAGTAAGAGGTTAGTGTCCTATGGACTTTGGGACCTGTATTTGGGGAATGCGTCAGCTCCCTCCCCTGGGGGCTAGAAGCTGCTGAGGAGACAAGCCACTGTGTAGTTTTCAGAGGCATTTCCGGCTCCCAGCCTACAAATCGTGGGGAGATCCAGCGATCAGTCTTGGGGGGTAATCGCTTTTGCTTTAACCTCCCCGGATCTGGATTGTGATCTAGGGTGGAAGTTGTGGGTGGGTTTACAACTTGCCAGAAACGGAAGTTGCCCCCCACACGTTCGGGACGAAAATTCCTCTAGCTGGCCTTAAAGCCATAGTGTGGCAACAAGCCCAAAAGTCAAGCAATTAAGTGGCAACATGCCAAGGCAAAGGAAACAGAAAAATGCAACCCTAGACTCCTATTTTGGGGGCATAGAGCGGGAAAAGGACTGTGAGGTCAGAAGTCCTGCTCCAAAAGCCCCAGGGGAAAACATGAGCAGGTTGCAGGCCATAGAGGACCTTAAGAAGGACTTTAAAAATCAAATAAGAGAAGTGAGGAAAAATTGGAAAGAGAAATGAGAAGGATGCAGGAAAAGTATGAAATGAGGGTCAACAGCCTGACTGAGGAAAACAACACCTTAAAAAATAGACTAGCTCAAATGGCAAAGGAGGCCCAAAAGGGCAATGAGGAGAAGAATGCCTTAAAAAGTCGAATTTGCCAGATGGAAAAAGAATCTCAAAAGTTCACTGAGGAGATTCATTCCTTCAGAGTTAGACTGGAGCAAATGGAAGCTAGTGACTTTATGAGAAATCAAGATGCTGTTAAGCAGATCCAAACAAACGAAAGATTAGAAGGCAATGTGAAATATCTCATGGGAAAAACCACTGACCTGGAGAATAGATGCAGGAGAGACAATTTAAAAATTATTGGACTACCTGAAAGCCATGATCAAGGAAAGAACCTAGAAATCACCCTTCAAGAAATTCTCAAGGAAAATTGCCCTGATGTTTAGATCCAGAGGGCAAAATAGAGGTTGAAAGAATCCACCGATCACCTCCTGAAAAAGATCCCAAAAGAAAACTCCCAGGAATATTATAGCCAGGTTCCAGAATCCCCAGATCAAGGAGAAAATACTACAAGCAGCCAGGAAGAAACAATTTCAATATTGTGGAAACACAATCAGAATAGCCCAGGACCTGGCAGCTTCTACACTGAGGGATCGAAGGGCATGGAATATGATATTCCAGAGGGCAAAAGAACTGGGAATGAACCCAAGGGTCACCTACCCAGCAAAACTGAGTATTTTGTTTCAGGGGAAAATATGGTCATTCAGTGGAATAGAGGACTTTCAAGCATTCTTGAGGAAAAAACCAGAGTTGAATAGAAAATTTGACATCCAGACACAAGAAGGAAGAGATGCCTGAGAAGGTAATCAGGGAAAAGAAATCAAAAGGAACTTATCAAAGTTGAACTATTTACATTCCTATATGGAAAAACAATAACTGTGACTGATGATATCTTTCTCACTATGAAAATAATGGAAGAAGGGTGTGTGGTCATATGAATACATATGTGAATGTGTGTGTATATGGTTACAGTTATATATGGATAGAGGGCATAGGTTGAATTTGTTGGGAAGGGAGAATACTCAAGGGATGAAATTATGAGGTGAGAGAGGAAAGTGGCAAGAGGAGATGGGGAGAGACATGGTAGGGTAAACTATCTCATGTAGGGGAAGTGGGTGCAAAGGAGGGGAGAATAAGGAAGGCTAAAAGGCAAAACCACATTCACATTGAATTTGGTTCAGGGAGAAATGACATACATACTAAATGGGATATCTCAACCTGCAGCAGGATAGGGGAAGGGGGATGAGAGGAGAGATGATGGATGGAGGGCATCCTTGGGGTGAGGGAGGTTGGAAGTACCCACTATAGAAGAGGGACAGGATCATGTAGGGAATGGACCAGGTGGGGGGTGGATGAGTGGGAGGAATTATAAGCAGCCTTGTACAATATATCTACCATGATAATGTTTTGCATAGCTAGACATGTACAACATATACTGAATTACTTATTCCCAAGAAGGAATGGGTGACAAGGGAGGAAGGAAATGGATCTGAAATTTGAGGTCGTAACATTAAATGTTTCAAATATATATAAATATTATTATATACTCTTTTGCCTATAATTGGGAGATAAGATGTGCAGGCATTGGGACACAAAGATTCACCTTCCTCTAATGGAAAAGTCGATGGGGGTATGGGAGAAGGTATGGGAGAGAGCAGATTGGAGGAAGCGATATCTTGTGGGACTGCTATTCTGGGAGGTTGGGTAGGGGAATATTGGGGGGAAAATGATTGTAACTCAAAATCTGGCGGAAATGAATGATGTAAAACAGAAGTTAATAAAGTATTTGTGTAATGAAAAAAAAATTAAAAAAAAAAGTAGAATTAGCCAAATGGAAAAGGAGATACAAAAATCCAATGAAGAAAACAACTCCTTAAAGGGTACAATTGTCCAAATGGAAAAGAAAGTACAAAGGCTAATTGAGTAAAACAATACCTTAAAAGTTATAATGGGGAGGCAGGGCGGGGGGGAGGAGTGAAGCCAAAATGGTGAAGGTTTGGCAACTTCTGCAGTGGGAGACCAAAGGGCTTGAAATATTATGTTCTAGAGGGCAAAGGAGCTAGGGTTGCAAACAAGAATCACCTACCCAACAAAAATGAGTATAATCCTTCAGGGCAAAAAAATAGACATTCAATGAGATGAAGGACTTTCAAGCATTTTTGATGAGAAGAACAGAGCTGAATAGAAAATTTGACTTTCAAATATAAAACTCAAGAGAAGCATAAAAAGATAAGCAGAAAAAGAAAATCATAAGGGACTTAACAAGACTAAACTGTTTACATTCCTACAAGGAAAGATGATATTTATGACTCATAAGACCTTTCTCATAATTAGCATAATTAGAAGTATATATAAATAGAGGGCACAGGTGTGAGTTGAATATGAAGAGATGGTATCTAAAAAAACAGAATTAAGAGTGGAGAGAGGAATGTACTGTCAGAAAGGAAAAGGGAGAAATGGAATGTAGTAAACTATCTCACATAAAATAGGCAAGAAAAAAGTTTTTATGGGGGGGTGTAGAGGGGGAGTAAGTGACCCTTACTCTCATTAGAATTCACTCAGGAATGGAATAACATACATACTCAACTGAATATAGAAATCTGTCTTACCTTATAGCAAAGTTGGGGGGAAGAGGATAAAATAAGGAGGTGAAAGAAGGGAGGGCATATTGGAGGAGGGTGTAGTTAGAAGCAAAACACTTTTGAGGGACAGCGTGAAAAGAGAGAACAGAATAAACAGGGGAGGAGAATAGGGTGGAGGGAAGTAGAGTTAGAAATAGGAACTGTGAAAAAATTGAGGAAATTTTCTGTGAAAGAGATCTCATTTCTGAAACATGAGACAATTGAGTCAAATTTATAAAAATAAGAGTCATTCCCCATTGATAAATGATCAAAAGATATCAGTTTTCAGATGAAGTAATAAAAGCTGTCTATAGCCATATGAGAATATATGCTAACTCACTATTGATTGGAGAAATGCAGATTAAAATAATTCTGAGGTAGTACCTCATATCCATTAGATTGGCTAATACAAAAGAAAAGGAAATTGACAAATGTTGGGGAGATGTGGGAAAAACAAGACATTGATGCATTGTTGGTGAAGTTTTGAGCTGATTCAACTATTCTATAGAGTAATTTGGGACTATACCCAAAGGGCTATAAGACCATGCATACCCTTTGACCTAGAAATACCAGTTCTGTATCCCCAAAGAAATAAAAACAAGGGAAAAGGACCTATACATATAAAATATTTATAGCAGCTCATTTCTGGGGTCAAAGAATTAGACATTGAGGGGATGGTCAACTGGGAAATGACTGAACAAATTGTGGTGTGTGATTTTATGGAAAACTATTGTACTATAAGAAATGATGAGCAAGATGCTCCCAGAAAGACTTACATGATCTGATGCAAAGTAGCAGCAGTATTGTAAGATGATCAGCTATGAATGATTTAGCAGTTCTCAGCCATACAAGGATCCAAGGTAAGTCTGAGGACTTAGGATGAAAAATGATATCCATCCCCAGAGAAAGAGCTGAGTATAGATGCAGGCATTCTTTTTAAAAATTCTTGATTTTTCTTGATTTTTTCATCTCTGTTTTCTTTGGCAACATATGATGGAAATGTGTTACATGCCTACACATGTATAACCTATATTGATTTGGTTGTCTTCTCAATTTGGGTTTGTGGGAAGGGAGGAATGGAGATAATTTGGAACTCAAACTTTTAAAAGTGAATGTTAAAAATAATTTTTACATGTAACTGGGGAAAAATAAAATCTTAAATAAAAACTCAAATAACAAAAACAAAGTTAACATTGGTCAAGTGGAAGCCAATGATTAAGCTAAAGACATCATGAATCAATCAAATTAAAAAGAATGAAAAAATGGAAGAAAATCTAAAATATCTCTTGGAAAAACCAACTGACCTAGAAAATAAACCCAATGGCGTAGCTGGGTGGCACAGTGAGTAAGAGCACCGGCCTCGGAGTTGGGATGACCAGAGATTGGATCTGGCCTCAGAAAATGAGCACTTACACTCAAATAATGACTGGCCATGTAACCTTGAGCAAGTTACTTAACCCCAATTGTTTAAAAAAAAAAAAGAAATAAAATGAACCCAAGGGACACAATATCAGAATCAGTGGACTGCCTGAAAGCTATAATCAAAAGAAGAACCTGGACAGCATCTTTCATGAATAATCAAGAAAAACTGCCCTGACATCCTGGAACCAGAAGGCAAAATAGGCATTGAAAGAATCTACCTCAGGAAAGAGATCCAAAAATAAAAGCCCCAGGGCACATCGCCAAATTTCAGAACTATCAGGGCAAAGAATAAATACTCCAAGTGGCCAGAAAGAAACAATTCAAATATTAGGGAATTGGTATCAGGATCACATAGGACTTGGCAGCTACAACATTAAAGGATTAGAGGTCATAGAACATGATGTTCTGGAGGGCAAAGGAGCTAAACTATAACCAAGAATCACCTGGCAAAATTAAGCATAATACATCAAGGGAAAAAATTGTTATTCAACAAAATAGAAAGATTTTAAGCCTTCATAAGGAAAAGACCAGAACTAAATAAAAAATTTGACCTCCAATCTCAAGACCCAAGAGAAACATGAACAGGTAAAAATGGAAAAGAAAACATAAGGGATTCAATAGAGCTAAACTATTTACATCCATACATGGGGAGACGACACTTGTAAATTAAATACTGTACCACTAACAGTACAGATAGAAGGAATATACATAGACAGTGGGTATGGGGATAAGGTGAATTTGAGGGAGCAAAAAAAGGGTTGAGATAGAGGAATACAATGGGTGCAGAAGGAAGGGAGATGTAGAATGGGGGTAAATTATCTCACATGAAGAGGTGAGAAAGACTGATTACAATGGAGGGGAAGATGGGGGTAGGTGGACATTGTTTGAACTTTACTCTTACCAGTATTGCTCCAAAGAGGGAATGACACACACAATCAGATGAATATAGAAATCTATTTTACCCAACAGGGAAATAGGAGAAGGTAAGATTAGGTAAAAGGAGTGGGATGGTGTAAAGCCAGGCAAGAGCAGCTATTCCCATTCCCATTACAGATGGGGATTAACAGAAGGGAGAGAGAAGATCAGGGGAGGTGGTAGACAGAAGTAAACACTGGTGAGGAGGGACAGAGTGAAAGGAGAGAGGACAAACAAGAGAAAGAATAGGATGGAGGGAAATCCACAGGTAGTAATCATAACTGTGGTTGTGAATGGAATGAACTCTCCCACAAAACAGAAGTGGGTAACAGGGTTGATCAAATACCAGAATTCTAAAATATTTTGCTTAGAAGAAATACACACGCAGAAATATACACACAAAAATACACACACAAGAAACACACACACAGAATAAAGGTAAGGGGCTCAAGCAGAATATATTATGCTTCAGCAGAAGTGAAAAAAAAATAGGGGTAGCAATTCTGACCATACATAAAATAAAAGCAAAAATAAACCTAATTAAAAGAGATAAGGAAGGAAACTACACCTTGCTAAAAGTCATCATATACAATGAAGCAACCAAATTAGAAGAGCAAGAAATAGTCTACCTGTCATATTTAGGGGGATGGGAAAAATCACGACCAAACAGGAGATAGAAAGTATTATGAAATGTAAACTAGATAATTTTGATCATATTAAATTGAAAAGCTTTTGTTCAGACAAAACCAATGCAACCAGGATTAGAAGGAAAGCACATGAGCAAATGACTACTAAAGCTTTCTATCCAAAATATTATTCACTATGCTCAAATTGGACTTATATCAGGGAGGAAAAGATGGTACAACACTGGCTATCAAACATTACTATAACTGTTAACATAATCAACTGAAAAAGAGTACTAGGAAAGACCTTAGATATCATTTAGTCCAGTTCTCACATTTTAGGGATAAGTAAACTAAGGCTCAGAGGAAAATATCTCTATCACAGGTTACATAGATAGACAAAACACAGCTAGAACTGTAATGACTTTTAGCTTCCAACCCAATGTAGTTTTGATTATACCAGGCCACTTTGGCAATAAACACTAAATTTTAGGGGCAAAGCGGCAAAATTGAACTTTACCCAGGCACTCATAAACAACAGCCCTGGATAAAGTATCTTCAAAGTAGGAAATGCAAAAAGTGTTCAAACTCTTTCCAAGAATAGATGGATTTTCAAAGTTTGTTTTGAAAAACATTGTATTCTTGACTCCGTGTAATCTCATTATATAATTTAACTTGTTTTAGCCTGGTAGAATAGAAGAAACCATTGCTATGTTAGCCCTATATCCTTAGAAATACTATAGCAAATATAATGTACTATTTTATACCATTACCACTAAAGTTCCATAGTGTTAGCAATGTTTTTTCTATCTCACAATTATATTACAGCCAAAATGGCAAAGTAAAGAAGTACTAAGCTGAATTCTCCTAACATTCCCCTCTAAACAGCATTAAAATAATGTCTTAAATCAAATTCTATAGTGACAGAGCCAATAAAAGGTTGAGATAAGACATTCTTCCAATCCAAAACAAAACAAGAAATTAGAAAGAGAGATCTATAACATGGGGAAGTTCATGAAGTCCATGTTAATGAAATACCTGTGTTTATACCAAATGGTGGTGACAGAAACAGAAGTAGCTGCAGGAGCTCTCAAGGCAGAGATGGTAAGGAGACATGGACACTAGTCAGAAAGAGATTACAGGGTATATCTGCGCTAGCACTGGAAGCAAGACCAGATGGAATTTGGCAGCTCTAATGCCTATACCCGCTTCTGAGTCATAATTCAAGTACTTTCATTCAAGAAGGAGTGGGAGTCCTCAAGGGCAACTGGCAACTCCATTGCCTACATGTACTTCTAGGGACACAGTTCAAGGACAGAGTAGAGTGCATTTAGTCAAGAGACAATGAAAACACTATTGGGGTTTAAACCCAGGAACGCCAAAAACTATTGAGGTGGGGGCTCTGCCCACCCAAAAACTGTTGAGGTTTCATGATGTGTTGTGGTGGAACAGTCTGAAAGAATTCAGAGTCAGACTACCTCTAATACAAGTATAGGCATTTATTCAGATTGATGCCTTTCATGAAGTGGGCTAAGTTCCAAGAGGAGCTAACAACTTTAGCAAAAGCAAGATGGATATCTATAAGGTATTGATGCAATTACATAACAGAAATTTATATAGAATAGAGGAATATCATTAATATTAAAAAGTCAGGAGGAGTTTGTTAAAGGGTTGAGTAATGGAGGAGGCGTCCCATCTATGGTTTAGTGGTTAAACATTCTGGTCATTCTGCCTTCCAACTGGCTAACTTTGTGGTTCTGTCTGGTTAAGACAGATAGTTAGGTATCATGTTCCTATCTTGGCCTAGATGGATGATGTGATTGTGATTGCATACAAGAACACACCTGTTTCTGTGGGAATGGGACTGGGTAGAGGAAGTAGCTAGGTTCCCATCACATGGTCTGTGGGAACAAAGAGTTCAGGTACACACCTGTTGTTTCAGTGAACAGTGAGGCATATATGAAGAAGTTAGGACATTGGTAAGGCAGGAAGGGGGGTAGGTAGGTACAGTGGGGCTTCTGTTCAGTGGGGCCAGGACAATAATGAAGTTAGAATATTATGGCTGGGGTAGCTTTATTAGGGTTCCTTCATCGTGAAGGGCAGTATCACGTCAAACTCCAAGGGAAGAGGGGCCATGAGGAGTTACATGAGGATTACAAGCCAAAGGAGTCACAGGCCCTTCCTGGGTAGTGGACAAAGTGCAGAGTAAGAGAACACTGATCACACCTTTCTCCCAATCACACTATTTCAGAAGCACCAAAACTTCCAAACACCCAGAACTAGCTCTAAAAACAGCAGTGGAAAAAGCCTAAAGCTTGAGACATAGCCACTTTCTCCCCTGCCTCTGGGAACAAAGCCCAATATTAACATAAAGTTTCAATTCAAGAAATAGGGTGGAAAATGAGTAAACATCAAAAAATAATCTGACCATTAAAAGTTACTATGATAGGGAGGATCAAGATACAAATACAGAAGAAGACAGTAAAGTCAAAACAGCTGTAAGCAAAGCCACACAAAAAAGCAAACTGGGCATAAACCCCCAAAGTATTCTCAGAAGAATTTTAAAAATTTTTCAAAATTAAATAAGAGTTGTAGAGGGAAAATTAGGTAAAAATATTTTGACTCACAGATCATGATGGTCCAAATTACTCTGAATTCACTTTGAATTTAAATTTAAATTTAAATTTAAATTTAAATTTAAATTTAAATTCACTCTGAATTTAAAATCTCAGAATGTCAGTTTACAAATCTTTATTATACTTTGATTCTTTAATTATATTCCTATATGGTGAAATTAGCCCAAGTCATTGTAAACAAATATATTTACATAAGCGTATACTCTATTAATACAATTTCAGCAATGATATTGGAACAAAGACAAATGTGTGTCAACACTGTGATAAGCACTGGGTACACACTTGCAAGGTGTGTGTGTGTGTTTGTGTGTGTGTGTGTGTGTGTGTGTGTGTGTGTGTGTGTGTGTGAAGATAGTCCCTATCATCAAGGAGTTTAAAGTTTAATGGGGGACAACAACAAAAAGATGAGATCTGAAAGAAAACATTACATACCTTCAGAAGTATGGTACTGAAGTCTAGAAAGTCAAAAACAGAGCTAGGAGGGCTAATGAAGTTTGGTGAGCCTAAGCCACACCTAAAATAGAGCTCCTAGGAGGAATTCATCAATCAGAAGAGAGATGTTGCACTGAGAGGAGGCTGCAGGTGATGAGGGGAACTCCAAGGTGAAATTGAAGCTAAGGAATGGTGGTGAAGTTCAGTCCATCATGGAATACATGTTCCACAGTGCAGAGACCCAGGTGGTGAGGGATAATTGATAGACTTAGTGAGAACAGGTTACATCTAGATATTTGATTAGAAGCCAAAGTGTAAGATGATGAAAAGATAGTTAGAGATGAGAAAATATAATCTACTATATTAGGGAATTCATTCTAGGTATATGTACATGAAAGGAAGAGATTTAGGATGATAACTCCAGAGGTCAGGGTGAAGATATAGTTAAAGGCAACAGTGGTTGAGGAGTCTGAATATTAGAGAATGAGAAGGAATGATGGCAGGGGCACATCCCTTAAGAAGACAGGAAAAATTTAATTAAGAGCATGAGTAAGAGGGCTAGCCTTTGTAGGGAGACCCACCCACCTCTTGGTTAGAGACTAGAGCATGGGAAAGAGAAGAAAATAATATAAAGGAGTGAGAGATGTGTTATAGGAAAGAACAGGGAAATCAAAATGGGTATTCTTAGCTTTCTCAGTAAAGTGGGAGCCTATGTCATCTGCAGCAAAAGAAATGAAAATGTTTGGTGGAATAGTTGAGGAAAAGTAATAAGGTTTGTAATAGGCCCTGAGGTGAGTAGAATAAAGAATCAACAAGAGGATAATGAATACGCAATGAGGTTCATTTGAAATTATAGAATATACATTTGCAAAGGACCCTGTCAGCATGATTGGCTGATTTCCTCCAGCAGCATTCATAAGAAAATGATTAAGAATGGAGAAGGTAAAGAGTGAGGATGATACATGACTGGGGTCCCACAAGGTATGAGTGACAAAAAGAAAAGAAGTTGAGAAAATAAAAAAGAGAACTTTATATAGTTAAATGGGCAAAGCATAATGTTCAAATGGTCAAAAGAATGAACAGAGGGAATTGAGGACAAAGTATGAAATGAGGGGAGGGTAGAAGGACTGAAACTTTACGGAAAAAAATCATAGAGAATTTAAATAGAGGGACAGAAGTATATAAGGTTGTAATCCTCTGGGACAATTTCAGAGTATTACATCATGGAGGTAGTAGACTGATAGCTGATAGTGAGATTTAAGGAACAATCTTTTTTTTTTATGGGGCTAAGAAGGTTCAAGTCATTAGAATTGAAGAAGTCAATGACTCTGAGGGCATGGGTGTTTAAGGGAATATCTACATATATATATATACATTAAAGTTTTCTAGTAAGAGCATAGAAATTAGTGTAAAGAAAAAGAAAGAACTTAATTGAACTTCTGAATTCTCCTTACAACAATCAGCCACCCCCATTCCAGCATTTCTTAATACTTTGCAGGATCCTAGCTGGGGAAACAAAATCTAAATAATTTTTAAACTCCTTTGTAGCTTAAAATTTTGTCTTGCTTATGAAATAACCACATTATGACAGTCTATGTCAACATTCTTCAAACTTTGAATGGTTTACATCAATGAGTAACATTTTACCATACTCCAATATGTGTATTTCAGTTATAAATCAATTATATGTACTACTTTATTAATAATTAAATACATTATAAAACTTACATGTAAATTACAATTTTTAAACCTTGAGATGAAAACAAAATATTTGATCCTTGACTCAATAGGAAATTCCTGGTATTTATACAGAAGAGTATCAATATAACATCCATACTAGAAATACAACTTTTGGGTGGGAAGGTGGCGCAGTGATTAGAGCATGGGCACTGGAGTCAGGAGGACTTGAATTCAAATCTGGATTCAGACACTTGACACACTTACTAGCCATGTGACTTTGGGCAAGTCACTTAACGCCAACTGCCCTCCAAAAAGCAAAAAAAAAAAAAATACAACTTTGGCACCTATGTGGAGGCTGGATTCTAGTGAGGAGAAAATTAAGTTTAAGAACCAATTAGGAAGCTATTGCAAGGAAATCAACAAAGATGGTAGAAAAGGAGAAATCAATACAACCCAAATTTTTCCCACAATTACTCCAACAAAGATCAAAGAAGAATATCAGATCTTTTGCAGTGATCTGGAAATTATAGGAGAAACCACAGTAGGTCAGTTTTATAGTATAGATGAGCATAGGGAAAGAGCCTAAGGCCTGTGAGCACTGGTGAGGGCTCCAACCAAGAAACCATTCGCGGAGTCTTCTGGCCATGCACTAGGACAAGCAGAAGAGTCACAGATCCAGCAAGTTCAGCACTCTCAGTTGTGTTGCTCTGATCCTGGAGCTGTATCTAGAAGCCATCTTGAACTGGTTTGGACTTGTTGCTGTATTTCAGGGTAGTACAGTAGATAGAGGGCTCAATTTAAAATCAGGAAATCCTTAATTGGAGTTCTGCCACAGACACATTAGCTGTGTGGCCCTGTGTCACCCTTTGTCAACTTTCTTATCTGTAAAATGAAGATAATTATGGTATATACATCCCACAGTTATTGTAAGGATAAAATAATGTAATACCTGTAAAATGTTTTGCTTATCTTTTAAAAATTAAATTGATTTGTTTATTTACTTTTAGTTTACAACATTCAATTCCACAGTCCCTTGAGTTTCAAATTTCCTCCCCCCCACCCCATCCTCTCCCTCCCATCATGGCAGCATGCACTTGAATATAGGATCTACAAATATCTTCACAATAATCTTTAGTCAGGTTGGAAAGAAGGATTATAAATGATGGAATGACCAGTGGGAAAAAGGAAATAAAACAAAACAAGAAAAAGAAACACAGCAAGTAGTTTGTTTCAATCTGCATTCAGGCTCCTCATCTCTTTCTCTGGATGTGAACATCTCTTTCGATCATGGGTCTTTTGGTGTTGTCTCATATCCTTATATTGCTGAGAGGAGCCCCATCTATTAAAGTTAGTCATCACAAATAAATTGTGTCTGTGATAGTGTACAGATTTCTCCTGGTTCTGCTTTTCTCACTCAGTATCAGTTTATTTAAGTCTCTCCAGGTTATTATGAAGGCTGTTTGCTCCTCATTTCTTATAGCACAGTAGTATACCATTACATTCATATACTACAACTTGTTCAGCCATTCCCCAATTGATGGGCATCCCCTTGATTTCCAATTATTTGCCACCACAAAAAGAGCTGCTACAAATATTTTTGTACATATGAGTCCTCCTCCCACTTCTCTGATCTCTTTGGGATATAACCCTAGAAGTGGTATTGCTGGGTCAAAAGGTATGTTCTTATTTATAGCCCTTTGGGCATAGTTCCAGATTGCTCTCCAGAATGGCTGGATCAGTTCACAACTCCACCAACAATACAGTAGTGTTCCAATTTTTCCACATCCTCTTCAACATTTATCATTTTCCTGTTTTGTCACCTTATCCAATGTGGCTGGTGAGATGTGGTATCTCAGAGTTGTTTTGATGTGCATTTCTCTAATCACTAGTGATTTAGAACATTTTTTCATATGCTTATGGATATCTTTAATTTCATCTTCTGAGAACTGCCTGTTCATATCCTTCGACCATTTATCAATTGGGGAATGACTTGTATTCTTATAGATTTCACTCAACTCTCTGTATATTTTAAAAATGAGGCCTTTATCAGAGACACTGGTTGTAAAAATTCTTTCCCAATTTTCCACTTCCCTCTTAATCTTGGTAACATTGGCTTTATTTGTACAGAAGCTTTTTAATTTAATGTAATCAAAACTATCCATTTTGCATTTTATAATGCTCTCTAACTTGTTTCATCATGAAGTCTTCTGCTCTCCATAGATATGATAGGTAAACTATCCCTTGTTCTCCCAGATTACTTACAGTGTCCACCTTTACACCTAGATCATGCACCAATTTCAACTTTATTTTGGTGTACAGTGTTAGAAATTGGTCTATGCCCAATTTCTGCCATACTATGTTCCAGTTTTCCCAGGAGATTTTGTCAAATAGTGTGTGCTTATCCCCAAAGCTGGGATCTTTGGGTTTATCAAACAGTAGATTATTATAGTCATTGACTGCTGAGTCTTGTGTACCCAATCTATTCCATTGATCCACTACACTATTCCTGAGCCAGTACCAAGTGGTTTTGCTGCTTCATAATGCAGATTAAAATCTGGTATGGCTAGGCCACCTTCCCTAGCATTTCTTTTTATTAATTACCTTGATTTTCTGGACCTTTTGAATTTTGCTACAATTTTTTTTCTAGTTCTACAAAGTAATTTTTTGGTAGATTGATTGGCATGGCACTAACTATGTAATTTAATTTAAGTAAAATTATCATTTTTTAGTATATTAGCTCAACATAGCCATGAGCAATTGATGTTTTTCCAATTAGTTAGATCTGACTTTATTTCTGTGAAAAGTGTTTTGTAATTGTGTTCATATAAGTACTGGGTTTGTTTAGGCAGGTAGATTCCCAAATATTTTATAATGTCTACAGTAAATTTAAATGGGATTTCTCTTTCTATCTCTTGCTGTTGTATTTTGTTAGAGGTATATAGGAATGCTGGGGACTTATGTGGGTTTATTTTATATCCTGGAACTTTGCCAAATTTGTTTATTATCTTAACTAGTTTTTTTACTTGATTCTCTAGGATTCTCTAAGTATATCATCATATCATCTGCAAAGAGTGATAGCTTAGTCTCTTCTTTGACTAATTTGATTCCTTCATTTTCTTTTTCTTCTCTTATTGCTACTGCTAATATTTCTAGTACCAAATTGAATAAGAGGTTTGATAGTGGACATCCTTGTTTCACCCCTGATCTTACTGGAAATGCTTCTAGCTTATTCCCATTACATATAATGCTTGCTGATCGTTTTAGATAGGTGCTACTTATTATTTTAAGGAAAACTCCATTTATTCTTATACTTTCTAGTGTTTTTAATATGAATGGGTGTTGTATTTTGTCAAAAGCCTTTTCCTCATCTATTGAGATCATCATATGGTTTCTGCTAGTTTTGTTGTTGATGTGATCAATTATGCTGATAATTTTCCTGATATTGAACCACCTTTGCATTCCTGGAATAAATCCTACCTGATCAGACTGCATTATTCTTATGATGAGTTGCTGTATTCTTTTAGCTAATATTTTATTTAGCATTTTTGCATTTGTATTCATAAAGGAAATTAATCTGTAATTTTTTTCTCTGTTTTGTCTCTTCCCAATTTAGGTATCAGTACCATATTTGTGTCATAAAAAGAATTTGGTAGGAGAAATTCTTGAATTTTCCTGAACAGTTTCTAAAGTATTGGAGTCAATTGTTCTTTAAATGTTTGGTAGAATTCACTAATAAACTCATCTGACCCTGGAGACATTTTCCTAGGGAGTTCATTGATGGCTTGTTCAATTTCTTTTTCTGAGATGCGGTTATTTAAGTAGTTTACTTCCTCTTCAGTTAGTCTGGACAACTTATATTTTTGTAAATATTCATTCATTTCACTAAGATTGGCTAATTTATGTGCATACAATTGGGAAAAATAATTCCTAATTATTGTTTTGATTTCCTCTTCATTGGAGGTAGATTCACCCTTTTCATTTTTGATACTTTCTTTTTTTATCATATTGAATAAAGATTTACCAATTTGATTGTTTTTTTCATAATACCAGATCTTAGTTTTATTTATTAATTCAATAGTTTTCTTAAATTCAATTTTATTAATCTCTCCTTTCGTTTTCATTATTTCTAATTTAGTATCTAATTGGGGATTTTCAATTTGTTTTTTTCTAGCTTTTTCAGTTGCATGCCCAATTTATTGACCTCCATTTTCTCTATTTTATTTATGTATGCATTCAGGGATGTAAAACTTCCCCTAAGAACTGCCTTTGTTGTATCCCACAAGTATTTGTATGTTATCTCATTACTGCCATTCTCTTGAATGAAGTTACTTATTGTTTCTATAATTTTTTGTTTGACCCGCTCATTCTTTAGGATTAAGTTATTTAGTTTCCAATTAGTTTTTAGTCTATCTTTCCATGGCCCTTTATTACATATAAATTTTATTGCATCATGATCTGAGAAGTATGCACTTAATATCTCTGCCTTTCTGCACTGAATTGTGAGGTTTTTATGCCCTAGTACATTGTCAATTTTTGTATATGTGCCATGTACCTCTGAAAAGGTGTATTCCTTTTTATCCCCATTCAGTTTTCTCCAGAGGTCTACTATATCTATCTTCTCTAAGATACTATTTTCCTCCTTTACTTCTTTCTTGTTTATTTGAGGGTAGATTTATCAAGCTCAGAGGGGGAAAATTGAAGTCCCCCACTAGTATAGTTTTGATATCTATTTCTTCCTCTAACATCCTTAACTTCTCCTTTAAAATCTGGATACTGTACTGCTTGGTGCATAGATGTTTAGTAATTATATTGCTTCATTTTCAAGGGTGTCTTTTAGCAGGATATAGTTTCCTTCCTTATCTCTTTTAATTAGATCTATTTTTGCTTTTGCTTTATCTGAGATAAGGATTGCTACCCCTGCTTTTTTTTCTTTAGCTGAGGCATGATATATTTTAATCTAGCCTTTTACCTTTACCTTGTGTGTGTCCCCCTGTTTCAGATGTATTTCTTGTAAATAGCATATTGTAGGATTATAGTTTTTAATCAATTCTGCTATCTACCTCCATTTTATGGGAGAGTTCATCCCATTCACATTCACAGTTATGATTACTATCTGTATCTTTCCCTCCATCCTATTCCCTCCCCTTTTTATGCTTTCATTTTTCCCCCTTTTCTCTTCCCCTCATTTCTCCTCATGACCACACCCTCCTACAATATTCCCTGCTTATCAGCCTCCTTCCTTTTTCCTACTCTTCTACCTCATTACTTTTTCCTTCCCTTCTAACCACCCCCGCCTTTCATAGTGCTTCCTTCCTCCTACTGCCTGTAGGGTATGATAGATTTTTATACTTAATGTAGTATGTTATTTCTTTCTCAAACCAAGATTGATGAGAATAGATCTCATGCAATGCTCCTCTCCCTCCCCTCTTTCCCTACATTATGAGACGTTTTATGTCTCTTCTTGATAGAGTCAAGGGATTATGTTAATTCCCTCCTTGCACCAGAACCAATGAGGGAAAAGCTCATATAATGCTCATCTCCCTCCCTTCTTTTCCTCTACTATAATGTTTTTATGCCTCTTTGTGTGGCATAATTTACCCTTCTCTGCTTCATTCTTTCCTCTTCTTCCATTGCAGTCCTTAATAAGGTTTTTTTATCATCAATTTTTGTAATTTATACCCACACCCTCTATTTATCTATATCCATTTTAGATGTTGCCAAAAGTATAGAATTCACAATATTAACAGGTGTCAGCTTCCCGTATAGGGATGTAAACACTTTGCATTTATTAAATAACAAGTTATGTGTGTGTGTGTGTGTGTGTGTGTGTGTGTGTGTTTTCCCTATTTATCTTTCTATGTCTCTCTTGAGTCTTGTAATTGGAGGTTGAATTTTCCATTGAGCTCCGGCTTTTTCATCAGGAAGGTCTGGAAGTCTGTTATATCATTGAATGACCATCTCCTTGCCTGGAAGATTATGCTCAGTTTCTCTGGATAGGTGATCCTTGCTTGTAACCCGAACTCTTTTGCCTTGCAAAAAATCATATTCCAGTTCCTCTGATCTTTCAATGTAGGAGCTGCCAGATCCTGTGCAATCCTCACTGTGGTGCCATGATATTTAAATTGTTTCTTTCTGGCTGCTTGTAGTATTTTCTCCTTTACCTGATAGTGCTGGAATTTGGCCACAACATTTCATGGACTTTTCAATTTGGAATCTCTATCTGGAAGTGTCTGGTGAATTCTCTCAATTTCTATTTTTCCCTCTGGTTTTAAGATCTCAGGGCAGTTTTCCTTGATGAGCTCTTGGAAGATGTTGTCCAGGCTCATTTTTTCATCATGATTTTCTGGTAGACCAATAATTCTCAGATTATCTCTACTGGATCTCTTTTCCAGGTCAGTTATTTTTCCATTGAGATATTTTACCTCTTTTTCTAATTTTTCATTCATTATACTTTGTTTGGCTGATTCTTGGTCCCTCATAGAGTCATTAGCTTCAATTTGGTTGATTCAATTTTTTAAAAAAATTCGTTGTGATGCTTTTCTAATTTCGCCATTTTGATTTTAAAAGCATTATTGATTTTATCTTCTACCTCTCTAATTGGGTTTTCAAAGTTCTTTTTAGCTCATCTAAGAATATTTTCTGTGCTTGAGACCAGTTCAGATTCCCTGTTGAGGCTTCATCTGTGGGTGTGGAGTCAGCATTGTCTCCTTCAGAATTTGATTGCTCCCACTCACAGTAAAAGGATTCTAGAGTCTTTGTCTTTGCTGTCTGCTTTCCCCCCATTTTGAGGCAAGGCTTTAGCCATACCCTTCCTCTGGGGTTCCCAAGCCTTTACTTTTTAAAAATTTGCTCTGGGGCAATAATTACTGTGTTTTTAGGGTCACAGGCAGGGATTGGAGCAGCCAGGATTCACTCTGCCAATCCTGGACCCTGGAAATTCAGATAGGGGCTTTTTAAATTTCCAGACTGTGGGATGGTAGTCCCAGGAGTAGCTGCTGCAACTGCCATGGGTCCTGCATTTCTTACCAAGCTCCATCAGATCCCAGCCCTGCAGTGATAGGCCTGGGAATGGCCCTTGTGGCTGGTGGATCACCTTGCTGCTGCATCATCTGGGATTCTCAGCCGTGCCGCATCCTGACCTATCTTTCAATGCTATGTAACATACACCTTAAAAAATTAAAACTGACCAAACAAGACAGTGACTTCATGAAACAAATATATATATATATATAACAAAGACTCAAAAATATAGAAGACAATATAAAGAACCTTACATAAAAAAACAAGTCACATATAAAACATGTCAAAGAGGAAAATAACTTTTAATAATCCTTGGATTATCAAAGGCTCTGACTAAAGAAAAGGGAAGAGTAGATATTATATTTCATGAAATAATAAATTAGAACTGTCCAGACAGGGAAACAACATTTTGATAAAAGATACCCTAGACAATGAAATAATGATAACAAAAAATATTATAGCAAGTTTCTCTGGAAAAGACCTTATTTCTCAAATATATAAGGAACTGAGTTAAATTTATAAAAAAAATTATTTCCCAATTTATAAATGGTCAAAGAATAAGAATAGGCAGTTTCTGGAAGGAGAAATCAAAGTTATCTATAGCCACTAAAAATTCATTAAATCACTATTGGTTATAGAAAGGAAAATTAAAACAACTCTGAGATACCATCTCACACCTATCAGAACTGAAAAAGGCTGCAGGGAATGAGGAAAATAGACATATTAATGAATTATTGATGGAGTAATGAGCTAGCCCAATCAAACTGGAGAACAACCTGGAACTATGCCCAAATGACCATAAAACTGTGAATACCCTTTGATTCATTATTGCCACTAGTAGGGCAGTACCTCAAAGAGATCAAGGGAAAAGGAAAAGTATTTATATATACAAAAATATTTGTAGCAGTTCTTTCTGTGATGGCAAAGAATTTGACATTGAGGGAATGCTCATCAATTGAAGAATAGTTGAAGAAGTTATGGCATATGATTATGAGGGAATATTATTGTGATATAAGAAATGGGGGGGGGGGACTGGTTTTAGGAAAAAAGAACCCAAAAGATGCCAAAACCTATTTGAACAATGCAAAGCAAAGTGAGAAGAACCAGGAGATCATGGTGCACAATAACAACAAGATTGTAACGATGATCAACTGTGAAAGACTTGGCTACTCTGATCAATACAATCCAAGACAATTCTAAATAGCTCATGATAAAAAAAATACTATCCACTTCAAGAGAGAGACCTGATGAATTATGAGTCCAAACTGAAGTATAAATATTTTTGGAAAAAATGTACTGTATTTTGTAAAAATAAAAATCTTATAAAGAGATTATTTTTGCTCTTTTGTAATATGACTAATATAGAAATGTTTTTCATGATTTCACATGTAAAAGTGATATAGTATTTGCCTTCTCAGTGGGTGCAGAAGGAGGTAGAATGGTGGGAAAGAATCTGGAATTCAAAATTTAGAAAGGGAAAGATGTTAAAAAGAATGAGGAAAGGAAGGAAGGGGATAAAGGGAAAAAAGAAAAGGAAGGAAGAGAAGAAAAAAGAATGAGAGAGAATCTGTGATTGGTATCTAAGTGAGAGGAAGGGAGAAGGGGCAAGGGTGTAAAATAGATTGCATCAAGCATAGATCACTAGTACTGTGCATATTTAGCTCTCATTGCCCTTTTTTCTTTCTAAATGGTTTGAAAAAAATAGGAAAATAAGGATTCCTCCCAAATTTTCTTCTTTCATATATAGTCTTGATACCTAAACCAAGGTGAATCAAAACAGAGAAAGAAAACTATAGACAAAAATTCTTAATGAGCATTGATACAAAATCTCCATATATAATAATAACAAAGTCCTACAACAACATATCAAAAAGATTGTACACCATGTTGGTTCAGTATTTTTTTTTCAAATCAAGGCTCAATTTTTTTTGTTGATTGTCTAGACTTAAAGTGATATAGAAAATGTTAACAAACCAGATTTAACTTAAAAGTATGTGACACATAAAATACCAGGAAACTACTAAATAATGAAACTAGCATATTTAAGTGTATTATATACACTGATATTTCTGTGGTGCCTGAAGCACTACACTTTCTTGGTCTTACCCTCTGACCCCTCCATCTTTGTTCTTCTTAAAATGATGTTCTAATGTAGCACCATGCAAGAGCACCTTTCCAGAAGAATGGTATTGTGAACAGCTTTTAAGATTCTGACTACACAGTATAGTGAACACTCTATTCAGTAACAAATCAAAGCAGAACACTCACAGAAAATCAAGGTACAGCATTCACAATATTATAACTTATCACAGAAAATTACAAAATAGTATTCACAACAGCTTATCATTAAAATGGCCACATAGTTTCCACCATAGTGGCCACAAAGTTTTGAGCAAAGAACAATCATCTCAAAGTAAAATAGTAGAAGTACAAAGTCTTCCACTCGTGGGGCACACTAAATTACCTCAATCAGTCACTTATTCAGCAATTATTACTAAGTATAATCATTAAAAAATACACAGACCCTCCACCCCTAGGTCACTATTAAACTACAATTTCATCACTACTCAGTACTCACAGAGAGGTCTTTTCATCTTGACTCTTGGCAGGCAACTTTTATCTGAATCCACCAGTCACTTGCATTCAAAGGCAGACAGCTCCCAGTTCCTTGTCCAGCTCTCCATGTAAGTCCTGCTCCACACTGAAGTTCACAAGGTCCAGTTGATCTCAAATCCTTCACAATTTCTGTTCCCGGGAATTCAAGGCTCAACCAAGCCAGAAACAGACAAAGTCTTAGCATCCCAGTGATGCTTCCTCAGTCTTCTGAA